>JAVKPL010010135.1:0-42469 GCA_032173675.1 Gastrolobium villosum | reverse complement strand
TTCGTTGGTAATTACCCAAAATGTTGCTTATAAGTGAGATTGAACTACTGATTTTTCTCAAAAAGAGAGAAAATATCTAAGGTAAGCTCCACTAAAATAAGAAAATTGGAAAGGGAAAAAAAAAAAAAAAAAAAAAAAAAAAAAAAAAAAAGAAAAGAAAAGGGAAAAAGAAAAACAAGCGGGTGAAGCATTGTGAATAAATTGGTCAAACATAGGAATTGACTTCCCGAAATTCTGTGGGCAAGTTAGTGGAGCAAAATTGATATTGGGTTGTTCTCAGTGTCAATCTCATTTGAAGCCACTCTCCATACAAATTCCTACCTTAGCCAGGCCAATTTAAAACCATTGAAAGTCCTTTGATCAGTTAAGTGCATGTGTTTGAATCCTTCAATTTTAAGGATCTTGAGAATATGATCAAGCCTATGGCAGTGTTTCAGCTGTGATGGTTATGTATGTCTGATACCCTAAAAACACAAGAGTGAGAGTGATATAGTTTGTCTTGGTGAGGGATGTTCAGATTACATTCATGAATTTTCAGAGAATTGATGGCATCATCAGAATTCTTGCAGAATTCAGTCAGGCATGACATAAGGATTTCTTCAAGTGTTTGGTTGATATTGTGTTGAAACACCGCTGTACATGTTTCTAAGTTTGAATCAGTTTATTGCTGAGGACAGCAATGTTTAAATCTGGGAATTGTTTGATATGCTCCCAGCATATATACTTTTATAGATCAAAACAGCAGGAAATCAGATCTAAAACTGTATATAAAAGTGTATATGTGGTGAAATTATTGAATAAAATTGTCAGACACTCTCTCACTCAAATTCTTCATGTTTACAGGAGGAAAATAACAAATACAGGAGTAAGGAGAAGAATCAGACAGAAGCCCCACGCCCCAAGCGTAGGAATCCACGCTTGAAGCGTGGGAGACTTCAGGACAGTGAGTCCACGCTGCAAGCGTGGAACTCCACGCTTGGAGCGTGGAAAAAGCAAAAATGGCAGAAGCTCCACGCTTGGAGCGTGAATCCTGCGCTCCAAGCGTGGGATTTAGAAAGACAGCTGTCAGTTGCAAGGAAAGGAGGATTTTTCAAGTTATAAAAAGGGCATAAGGCAACCCTAGAAGAGACATCTGATATTCTACACATCTGAGATCGTTCGGAGGCGGAAGTTCTGAGAGAGATCTCTTCTTCTACCTTTCTGTAGTTCTTTTTAGTTTTGTTTTTCAATTGAATTTTGGATTCTAGCCATGATAATGGTTGGCTAGAACCTTTTTGCTGTAGTTAGGGTCACGAACTCTTGTGAACCCCTAATACGATGGATTGAGTTTTTATGAATATATTTATCTTTTGAATTTCGTTCTATTCTGTTCGTATTGTTATTGTTATTATTAGATCCGATCAATCTAGTAAGTAATAATAAATCTGAGGATTAGGGCCAACAAGAGGGATCTGAGGTCTTTAATCCGGAAAGGGGATAGAACGACGGTATGAACATGATCTAGACATAGACATGATTCATATTGTAGATGTTTCAATTATCGATCGTTTTGCTTGATCTCATATAGGGCACCTCAAGGAATTAGGGTTCTATATGAGATTAAAGGGTTAATTCCTCAAGGGATTGAGAATTAACTATTGATACTTTTATCTGATAATTATCTAAGTTCACGATTTATATATTAATACTTAACTTAATCCAGAGTAAAAGGTGGGGATCATTGGTGAGTGCTCCCTACTACAGCGCTTTTCTCATATATTTTAAACCCTTATCTCAATTCTTATTCAAAAAGAACCAAAAACAAGTATTTTAAATTTACAAATCAATTTCCCACACAATCCTGACATTCGTGTCAAAACCCTTTTGAAATATTTAATCTTAAAAGAAAGATTTTTAATTGATTTAAACACACTCTCTGTGGATACGAACTGTGATTTATCACTGTATTACTTGCGCGATTCGGTACACTTGCCGAACTCGTAACACTACCCTATTTATCGACTTAAGCATATTATTCTGCAACTATTATATGATGGGGTCATGCTGTGGCAGTGGCTATTTATTTACTGCAAGTTTTAGGGATAAAAGGTATGGACCCAATCTTAAAAGAATCACGAGAGTGATCTTAAATCAAACGTAGTTAACTGAGGCTATCTTTTGTGACTATGTCTGAATCATTACCTTGTTGCCCATGTGACTACCGTCTTTCCCATTAAACTTTAATAATGTCATCTGTTTACTGTGATTGCAGGATTATACCTCTACACAGTTACAGAGAGTAAGCTTTTGGTGGATACTTCAAGAGGATAAACATTACACATCAATGTAATTTTTATTGTTATATTTGTACTAAAACTTTTTTATATGTCCAATCTTAAACTGACTTTATCCTCATTGCCTCATGCTAGTTTGTGGGTTCAGATAATTTAAGGGAGGTTGTAGGCAATTGCACAGAATGTGGATTTTTCTTTTTCTTTTTTTCTTTTTTCCCTCTCACTTGAGTCACTGGACTATTAATTAATCGGAAGATAAAGGCTGGTCAGTATACTGCAACTAACAGTTTTCTGTTATCTACTTCAAGTTATTATGTTATTGTCATGCATGATTTTGAGAAAATTAACAAATCATTTTCAGTTTATTGTTCAAAATGCATGTAAGGTGGAATTGTAATCTGCATAGGAATTTTGTATTCATAACAAATTAAGTTTGTTATAAGTTAGAACCAATTATCTCATCCTTTTGGTGACATTTTGAAATTTGCAGAACTCCATTTTCTAACAGAGCATAAAATGTAACTTGGCATTGTAAGAACTTTATTTATTATTTGGATTCTAACTTATTTTTCTATTGTATTTCTTTACATGCTTGTTCCAGTCAGCTTCTTCATTTGCACCAATAGCAAATCCTACAAATTGTCCTTGGGGAGAGAAGGCATTCACAAATTATCTAGGTGACAGAATGAAAGAGAGGTGATACTTACACTAATTTATGCACATGTTCATATATGTTAGGTATAATAATATTCTAAGACTAATACACATGCAGTTGCGGAACTGGTATATTTTAAAGTTGAATTAAAATGTTTTGGTGTTTTGTTTTAGCTTAATTATGAGAAGTGATGTTTTAGTATAGACTATAGAACAAACAAAGAAGAAATCAACAGCCCCCTCCAAAAAAAAAGGTAAGAGTACCCACATATTGCCAGCAATGCAGCATGATATATATTATTATTATTTCACAACTCTTTTATTTTAATTCATTCTTATATAAAATGTTCTATTCCTTTTGTAAACTTTTGATGATTCTACCTTATTGGGACTGCAGCTGTCAACATCCCTACCCTTCCTGCAGCAGCATCTAGTCAAAGAAGTAAGAGAATCTTTTCCATTTATGCTGTTTATTCAGTAAACTATGAAGTTCTTAAACACCGTGGCTAGCCCATAGTGCACAACGGCTCATTCTGGTGCACCATAGCTTATTCTGGTGTACCGTAGCTAGCCCATGGTGCACCACGACTCACTCTGGTGCACCGCGGCTAGCCCATGGTGCACCACGGCTCATTGCGGTGCACCACGACTCATTCCGGTGCACCGCGGCTAACCCATGGTGCACGACGGCTTATTCGGGTGCACCACGGCTCATTCTGCTGCACCGCGGCTCATTTTTGTGCACCTCGGCTAGCCCATGGTGCACCACGGCTCATTCTGGGGCACCACGGCTATCCCAGGGTGCACCACGGCTCATTCTGGTGCACCGTGGCTAGCCAGTAGTCCACCACGCCTCATTTTTGTGCACCGCGGCTAGCCCATGGTGCACCCCGGGTCATTCTGGTGCACTGCGGCTCTTTCTGGTGCACCCGATGATAGACTGACTACACTAAAAATTGACCAAAACAAATGCAGAAACACTATCAAATGGGCCCATGTCCCGTTGCATTGAGGTCGAATTCCCATAACAACTTGACGTTGATGATTTAGCGTTGTTGATGCATGCGTGGCGGTGCGTTATGTGGACTTACCCCGGTCCCGGCTGTTATTGCCTTACGTGCATCGTTGATCTTGTGGAGGCACCCGGATGAATCACGACTGAACAAGTTGTGAAAGGAATTGACGGCGGCGAGGGCTGGTTCTTGATGGTATCGATCATGCCTAGCGAGATGGACATGGCGCTACCGGATGCTTCCATCACGCGCATGCCGAAGGCAATGTGGGTTGTGGTACGTTTTGTGGTGTTGGGTAGCACTGAACGCGAGAGCGTGTGAGTGGTGGTTGGGTTGTTTGTGCTAGCCGGCTCCATGCTTGTGCATCGAACGGTCTGCACGTAACCCTCTCCAGCGTCACCAAGTGTCCCGTTGCGGCTCTGGTGTTCGTTCGCGCTTCCTGTGCTGACTACCTGTGAAATGGTATTCGCGTCCGTCCAAGGCGAAATACTGAGGAGAGACCGATAGTGAACAAGTACCGCGAGGGAAAGATGAAAAGGACTTTGAAAAGAGAGTGAAATAGTGCTTGAAATTGTCGGGAGGGAAGCAGATGGGGGACGGCGATGTGCCCCGGTCGGATGTGGAACGGTGAGAGCCGGTCTGCCAATCGACTCGGGGCATTGACCGACGCGGATTGCGATGGTGGCCAAAGCCCGGGCTTTCGAAATGCTCGTGGATAGGTCATCATCTCGATTGTGGACGGCAGCGAGCGCCTCACAGCATGCTCCGACACCGCGCGTTCCTTGCGTCGGCCTGTGGGCACCCCATTCAGACATTTAAAATAAAAAATGAACATTTAAGATTTATCCCAACAAAACTCCCCCATAAATTTTAAATTCTTCTTTCTTTCTTCGCGTTGCTTCTGCTTTTCTTCAACTTTCTGATCGCGCTTATTTTCTTCAATATTGATCACTGACAAAAAAACATCTAACACCTTCCAACTTAATTAACTCCGTCAAGCATCTCAGATTCCACGCTTCTTGTTCCTTTGCCGGCTTCTCAAGCTCCTTCGACATCTCGTCTTCTTCCTTATCCTCTCTATCCGGCTTCTGAATTGACTCGCCGCTCTCAGCATCTTCGATCTCGGTTCCCATATCCGTAGTGGGTCATCGCATAATTGGTCATCGCGCTTGGTTGAAAAAGTAGTGGCGCGAAGCTACCGAGCGTTGGATTATGACTGAATGCCTCTAAGTCAGAATCCGGGCTAGAAGTGATGCGTGCGCCCATCGCTTGTTTGCCGACCTGCAGTAGGAGGCCTCGGCCCCCCAGAGGCACGTGCCGTTGGTGAACACCGTAAGGCAGACGAGCCTATTATATGGGGGGAGGAGGCATAGGCTCCAAAGATTCATTAAAAATCAATCCTTCCATGAAATCCAATGAAACTTGGAGAGGATGTTGGATATATTTAAGCATGGATGCTTGCAAAAAACCAGATCAAAATTCGGTGCCTGGGTACGATTCTCCATTTTTTCAGATTTTCTCAAATTAAGCCTCTTGAAAAATTAATATTATAATAATCCCATGGAGAAAAATCATGAGACTTTGGGAACAGTAAGATATGGTTTTTCCAAGCATGCATGCAAAAAAACAGACCGAAATTCAATTTCTAGGTCCGAATTTGGACTTCTTCCTCCTCGGAAAAAAGGTATTTACTTGTGCAAAACTGGCAACTGCATGTAAGGCTATTATAGGGGGAGCAGCTGCCTGCCTTCCCATGCCCGCGGTGGGCTGTGCACTTGGTGCCCGACGAGATGCCCCGGATGCTTGACATGGTGCCCCACGAGGCGCGCCTGGTGCCTGACGTGGTGCCCCGACCGCCAGGCATGGTGCACCCTATGCTTGACTCGATGCCTGACGAGGTGCATGGAGTGGTGCACCAGGTGCCTGACGAGATGCGCTTGGTGCCGGACGAGGTGCACCCGGTGCCTGACGCGGCGCACTCGATGATAGACTACACTAAAAATTGACCAAAACAAATGCAGAAACACTATCAAATGAGTTGGAGGAACTCAAAAATCGTGGGAGCACCAAAGTCTTGGCAGTTGCATACAAGGCAAGGTTCCTATAGGTTAGGGGGGAGCAGGCATATTCAGATCAATGTAAAAATTCTCCATGAAATCCAATGCAACTTGGAGGGGATGTTGGATATATTTAAGTATGGACGCCTGCAAAAAAGCAGCTCAAAATTCGATGTTGGGGTATGCTTTTCCATTTTTTCAGATTTTCTCAATTTTCGCTTGTTCAGGGATTGATAAAAAATATTTCGGGCACCGAAAAAGTGGTCTAAACGATGGAATTTGGCAAAAATAGGGTGGGGGTAACGATTCTCTGGTTAGTTTTGATTGGATGGCCACCCTCTACAAATTGGGCCTTCTTCCTCCTCGCAAAAAAGGAGTCTACTTGTGCAAAATTGGCAAATGCATATAAGCCTATTATATGGGGGAGGAGGCATAGGCTCCAAAAATTCATTAAAATCAATCCTTCCATGAAATCCAATGAAACTTGGAGAGGATGTTGGATATATTTAAGCATGGATGTTTACAAAAAATCATATCAAGATTCGATGTCTAGGTACGATTTTCCATTTTTTCGGATTTTCTCAAATTACGCTCTTGTAAAATTAATATTAAATTAATCCCATGGAGAAAAATCATGGGACTTTGGGAAGAGTAAGATATGGTTTTTCCAAGCATGCATGCAAAAAATCAGACCGAAATTCAATTTCTAGGTCCGAATTTGGATTTCTTCCTCCTCAGAAAAAAGGTATTTACCTGTGCAAAACTGGCAACTGCAAATAAGGCTATTATAGGGGGGAGCAGCTGCCTGCCTTCCCACACCCACGGTGGGCTGTGCACCTGGTGCCCGACGAGATGCCCCAGATGCTTGCCTTGGTGCCCAATGAGGTGGGCCTGGTGCACCTTATGCTTGACTCGGTGCCTGACGAGATGCGCCTGATGCTTGACCTGGTGCCGGACGAGGTGCACCCGGTGCCTGACGCGGTGCACCCGATGATAGACTACACTAAAAATTGACCAAAACAAATGCAGAAACACTATCAAATAAGTTGGAGGAACTCAAAAATCGTGGGAGCACCACACACAAAGCCTTGGCAGTTGCATACAAGGCAAGGTTCCTATAGGTTAGGGGGAGCATGCATATTCAGATCAATGAAAAAATTCACCATGAAATCCAATGAAACTTGGAGGGGATGTTGGATATATTTAAGTATGGACGCCTACAAAAAAACCAGCTCAAAATTCAATGCCGGGGTATGCTTTTCCATTTTTTCGGATTTTCTCAATTTTCACTTGTTCAGGGATTGATAAAAAATATTCTGGGCCCCGAAAAAGTGGTCTAAACGATGGAATTTGGCAAAAATGGGGTGGAGGTAACGATTCTCTGGTTAGTCTTTGATCGGATGGCCACCTCTATAAATTGGGCCTTCTTCCTTTCAAAAAAAAAAAAAGTCTACTTGTGCAAAATTGGAAAATGAATATAAGCCTATTATATGGGGGGAGGAGGCATAGGCTCCAAAGATTCATTAAAAATCAATCCTTCCATGAAATCCAATGAAACTTGGAGAGGATGTTGGATATATTTAAGCATGGATGCTTGCAAAAAACCAGATCAAAATTCGGTGCCTGGGTACGATTTTCCATTTTTTCGGATTTTCTCAAATTAAGCCTCTTGAAAAATTAATATTAAATTAATCCCATGGAGAAAAATCATGAGACTTTGGGAACAATAAGATATGGTTTTTCCAAGCATGCATGCAAAAAATCAGACCAAAATTCAATTTCTAGGTCTGAATTTGGACTTCTTCCTCCTCAAAAAAAAGGTATTTACTTGTGCAAAACTGGCAACTGCATGTAAGGCTATTATGGGGGGAGCAGCTGCCTGCCTTCCCATGCCCGCGGTGGGCTGTGCACCTGGTGCCCGACGAGATGCCCCGGATGCTTGACATAGTGCCCCATGAGGCGCGCCTGGTGCCTGACGTGGTGCCCCGATCGCCATGCATGGTGCACCCTATGCTTGACTCGATGCCTGACGAGGTGCATGGAGTGGTGCACCAGGTGCCTGACGAGATGCGCCTGGTGCCGGACGAGGTGCGCCCGGTGCCTGACGCGGTGCACTCGATGATAGACTACACTAAAAATTGACCAAAACAAATGCAGAAACACTATCAAATGAGTTGTAGGAACTCAAAAATCGTGGGAGCACCAAACACAAAGTCTTGGCAGTTGCATACAAGGCAAGGTTCCTATAGGTTAGGGGGGAGCAGGCATATTCAGAACAATGTAAAAATTCTCCATGAAATCCAATGAAACTTGGAGGGGATGTTGGATATATTTAAGTATGGACGCCTGCAAAAAAGCAGCTCAAAATTCGATGTTGGGGTATGCTTTTCCATTTTTTCAGATTTTCTCAATTTTCACTTGTTCAGGGATTGATAAAAAATATTTCGGGCACCGAAAAAGTGGTCTAAAATAGGGTGGGGGTAACGATTCTCTGGTTAGTTTTGATCGGATGGCCACCCTCTACAAATTGGGACTTCTTCCTCCTCGCAAAAAAGGAGTCTAGTTGTGCAAAATTGGCAAATGCATATAAGCCTATTATATGGGGGGAGTAGGCATAGGCTCCAAAAATTCATTAAAATCAATCCTTCCATGAAATCCAATGAAACTTGGAGAGGATGTTGGATATATTTAAGCATGGATGTTTACAAAAATCAGATCAAAATTCGATGTCTAGGTACGATTTTCCATTTTTTCGGATTTTCTCAAATTACGCCTCTTGAAAAATTAATATTAAATTAATCCCATGGAGAAAAATCATGGGACTTTGCGAAGAGTAAGATATGGTTTTTCCAAGCATGCATGCAAAAAATCAGACCGAAATTCAATTTCTAGGTCCGAATTTGGACTTCTTCCTCCTCAGAAAAAAGGTATTTACCTGTGCAAAACTGGCAACTGCAAATAAGGCTATTATAGGGGGGAGCAGCTGCCTGCCTTCCCACACCCGCGGTGGGCTGTGCACCTGGTGCACGACGAGATGCCCCGGATGCTTGACTTGGTGCCCCATGAGGCGCGCCTGGTGCCTGACGTGGTGCCCCGACCTCCAGGCATGGTGCACCTTATGCTTGACTCGATGCCTGACGAGGTGCATGGCGTGGTGCACTGGGTGCCTGACGAGATGTGCCTGATGCTTTACCTGGTGCCGGACGAGGTGCACCTGATGATAGACTACACTTAAAATTGACCAAAACAAATGCAGAAACACTATCAAATGAGTTGGAGGAACTCAAAAATCGTGGGAGCACCACAATCAAAGTCTTGGCAGATCAAAATTCGATGACTCACTGGTGCACCGTGGCTAGCCCATGGTGCACTGCGGCTAGCCCATGGTGCACCACGGCTCATTCTGGTGCACCGCCGCTTGCCCATGGTGCACCGTGGCTAGCCCAGGGTGCACTATGGCTAGCCCATGGTGCACCACGGCTCATTCTCGTGCACCGCAGCTAGCCCATGGTGCACCACGGCTCATTCTCGTGCATCGCTGCTAGCCCATGGTGCACCATGGCTCATTATGGTGCATCGCGGCTAGCCCATGGTGCACCACGGCTTATTTTGGTGTACGGCGGCTCATTTTGGTGCAACACGGCTCATTGCGGTGAACCGCGGCTCATTCCGGTGCACCGCGGCTAGCCCATGGTGCACCGCGGCTCATTCTGGTGCACCTCGGCTAGCCCATGGTGCACCACAGCTCATTCTTTTGCACCGCGGCTATCCCATGGTGCACCACGGCTAGCCAATGGTCCACCACGCCTCATTCTAGTGCACCGCAGCTAGCCCATGGTGCACCACGGCTCATTCTGGTACACTGCGGCTCATTCTGGTGCACCGCGGCTCATTCTGGTGCACCGCTGCTTGCCCATGGTGCACCACGACTCATTCTGGTGCACCGCGGCTAGCCCATGCTGAACCACGACTCATTCTGGTGCTCCCCGGCTCATTCTGTTGCACCACGACTCATTCTAGTGCACTGCGGCTAGCCCATGGTGCACCACGGCTCATTCTGGTGCACCACCGCTAGCCCATGGTACACCACGGCTCAGTCTGGTGCACTGCGGCTAGCCCACGGAGCACCAAGGCTAATTTTGGTCCATCGCGGCTAGCCCATGGTGCACCACGACTCATTCTGGTGCACCGCGGCTCATTCTGGGGCACCCTGGCTCATTCTAGTGCACAACGGCTAGCCCATGGTGCACCACGGCTTATTCTGGTGCACCCCGGCACATTCTGGTGCAACGCGGCTAGCCCAAGGTGCACCACGGCTCATTCAGGTACACCATAGCTCATTCTCGTGCACTGCGGCTAGCCCATGGTGCACCCCGGCTCATTCTGGTGCACCGTGGCTAGCCCACAGTGCACAACGGCTCATTCTGGTGCACCATAGCTCATTCTGGTGTACCGCGGCTAGCCCATGGTGCACCACGACTCAATTCTGGTGCACCACGGCTCATTCTGGTGCACTGCGGCTAGCCCATGGTGCACCACGGCTCATTACGGTGCACCATGGCTCATTCCGGTGCACCGCGGCTAACCCATGGTGCACGACGGCTCATTCTGCTGCACCGCGGCTCATTTTTGTGCACCTCGGCTAGCCCATGGTGCACCACGGCTCATTTTGGGGCACCACGGCTATCCCAGGGTGCACCACGGCTCATTCTGGTGCACCGTGGCTAGCCAGTAGTCCACCACGCCTCATTTTTGTGCACCGCGGCTAGCCCATGGTGCACCCCAGCTCATTCTGGTGCACTGCGGCTATTTCTGGTGCACCCGATGATAGACTACGCTAAAAATTGACCAAAACAAATGCAGAAACACTATCAAATGGGTTTGAGGAACTCAAAAATCGTGGGAGCACCACACATAAATTCTTGGCTACCAGCTCGCTTCGTCGTAGTTTGTATTCTTAAATTCCCCATTTTCTCTAAATCCCTTGCTTTATCAAGTTTTAAACTAATGTTGCTTTACAGTATTTATATGCATCGAAGTGAACCATTGGGCGAAGTTTTCTCCAGAACCTCTGGGTTACTGAGATATATTCGTATATCTCACCCCGTCTCGGGGACTTTATTTCAGAAGGTAGCAGTTATACAGGAATGGCGGGCAAGAGGCCCATAGGATGAGTCATGGAGCATCATCATAGTAGTTTATATTTTTAAGTTCATGTTAAAGTTGTAAATCAAAGTATGAGTTTGTAAGTTTAATTCAAAGTTTGAAGTTGTAAGTTGTAACTTGCAAGTTAAATGTTGTAATTATACAAAGGATGAATGATGTATTACGATAGTAGGGCTCTAGGCCTATTTTAAGTTTATGATTATTTGTATCATGAAAATATGCATGAAATTGAAGTTGGTGATTGAAACCATTTAAGGATTTAAAGTAAGTTATATTGTAATAAATATGAACTGTGTTGGGTTGTAAGAGCCCTAAGGCATTGCTGGTCCTTGTGTGTGCCACCCAATGATTTATAATGAGTATTAGGTACATTTGAGGTCGCATAACTACTAGTGCAAATTGGGGATTTTTGCAAAAACAAAGGAAACTCTGGCGAATTTTCTGTAGAATTGGCAGATTTTAGGTGAACTTCGAGAGAGCGTATCTCCCTCCATAGAGGTCCAATAGGGACGTGCCATATGCCATTTTGAAGCTTGTGATGTCCCCTACATTATGTCAAAATCTTGGAATTTAGGAGAGGTATGAAGCCCTGTACAGGCCAGGGAAGTTGCTGCCCTGTTTTGGCCCTGTACTTGGGGGCAGTTTTGGGTCGTTTTGGGAAGTTTATTTCCGCTTCGTTTCTTAGTCAAATTAAGTGTATGATATATCAAATCGAAGACTGAGGTGTCTAGTTTATGGTATAAGAATTTGAGAGAAAATGGATGAATGGTTTAAGTGCAGAAATTCAAGGAGTGTAGGATGTTTGGAGCTATTTCGGGGTTGGTTGGCAATTTTGCTTGTCCAACTTCAAACGGCGATAACCGGAGCAAACGAGCTCGGAACCAAGCATGTGATAGCTTCCTGGAAAGGTAATTAAGTAATAAAAAAAGATAGCAAGGTATGAGGGACTGAATTTTTACTATGCATCCGCAGTAATTTAGAGACCGAACCATGTTCGGATGTGTAGAAAACAAAAAAGTGTAAAATTGGCTAAGTGGGTTTATGGGAACCCCTTAGTGTCTTATTATAATTTAAGTAAACTATTAAAATAGTATAGATAAGTATTCCGCAAGATTTTACAGTTACGGTCACAACTTTTAATTATTACGCTTTTTATGTTTTCAACTACTCGCGTAATAATCGGAAAAAGTTTATTCGCATTGTTATAAATGAATTGTTGTGATTGTAACTGCGCTTAATATCATAATTAATGCTAACAATACCGGTGTACAATGGGCTGTTACATTTTATGGTATCAGAGCAGTTTTGTTAGGGAACTCTGATAATATATATAGATGTGTTATGTGGTGCATAGTTGTATGTAGATTCTTATCGATTACTGTATATGTGATTCCTTAGTGTGGTTCTGATCATCCCGTTCCTTTGTGTTACATGTGTGGTAATCATAAGGAGCCTGCGTAGTAACCTTGGAGCACCGAATGTGAGTCTTTAGCCTGATGTTGTGGTTGCAGTGTTAACTGCTCCATGGACAAGATATGGCAGTAAGTAAAGTACGAATATTAGAAGACTTAAGGAAAATAAACTTAAATATTGTATTTGACTTTCGATGAAAGTCAAAAGAAGATTGTATCATAAGCAAAAGTTATGGACAATTTTATGATACGTACAGTATGAGCATAGACGAACTTTGTAGTACTGTGAGTAATAAACATATAATGGAGATGAGCTTATGAGATTGGTGAAATTCCAAGTATATGTGTAGTATAGTAAGGCAATTATGTACAAGTAGACTTGGTGAATAGACTTCATCAAGGTGAGAGAGTTAGAACCTGAGGAATTGTTGAGAAATGAGAACAGATATGCGTATGTATGAGTTAAATACGTTATGTTTGATTAGCAGTTATGAGACCAGGACAGGTGGTGTACACTTGAATGAATTGGGATGGTTAATGTAGAGAAGCAAGTGGAATATTTGATGTATAATCCTAAGGGGTTTGACCACTTGAAATTATTATGTTAGTGAAGTGTTAATTTGAAGAAGTATTGAAATACGGGATTGAAATCCATAAAGAGATAGTGTTGACTAAACATAGGTGGGGTGAACTAATTATGTGTTATATGTATAAGGAAAAGTGAAAGAATTGCCATGGATGGCATAAAATAAATGTACAATGAAGGCACTATTGTAGTTAATGGATGTCAACTCAAATTGGCAGACGTGTCAGTGATAAATGAATAGGACGGTTGAGATGTACAGTCATGTGTAAGACAGTAATGAGAATTGTAAAGAAATTATGATCTTGTGGTATATATATAAGTACTACTAACAGTAGTGCGCTTGTGAAAACATTGATATTTGATATGGAGGTATTTTCAAGGTAAAGGGATATTCTACAACCACCAAGGGTGGAAGTGATCTGGAAAAATTGATGAGTTGCTATACAGTATTGAGTATATGTTATATGAGTCGTAGCAGGCAATGGACTAGAACGGTGGCATAAGTTTGTGGGTTATTGTTGTATAACAATAAGGTGAGATGGTATGATTAGAGAATGAGCAAAGGTATAACCTAATGGGAAATTATGTGGTTAGTGTGTGAACTAAGTTGCAATAAAGTGAGAAATTAAGTGGTTTGCGAAAGAATTGATGTATAAAATGTGCATAGAGTATGAAATTATGTGTTTAGCAAAAGAGCTAATGTGTAATGTCAAAATGAAGATGATAAGATTAGTTAATGAGTGGAGGTATAATGGTCAGTGCAAGGACTGACGTGTAAGTGTCAGTACAAGGACTGACGAGTGGCTTTCAGTGCAAGGACTAAGATAGGATTTTAGTGCAAAGACTAATGTAAAATTTTCAGTGTAAGGACTAAGGTAGAATTTCGATGTGGCGACTAATGTGAATTTCAGTGCAAGGATTAAGGTGAAGTTAGTTTTCTGTTATTGGACAGATATGATTAGAAGATCCCTGTGTGATGAGAAATATGATACTTATCTTAAGAGATGTAAGAGGTGTACAGAACTTTGAGAAAAGTGTAGGATTCATGGAGTAGAAATTATATTATGAATTATGCCAGATAAGTAGTTAAAGTAAAAGAGTAAACAATCTTTGAGAAGAATAATCAAGGAAGAAACAGTGCTCCATACCTATATGTGACATGATTAATATACTACTACTATGATTATGGGGGCAGCCCATGTGGTAATACAAAGCAGTTTTGCTGTTATACACGGGTATGATACAGACGCCAAATAGACTGGGTCCATATGTAATCGGGTGTGTACTGTGTAAGAACCCGCACCGTTAATTAAGGTAATTAGCAAATTAATTATGATAATTAGGAAATGATTCCATAATTGACCCTAATAAATATTAGTGGGCTTAAATAATTATATTGAATGAATAAAAATGTTGAAAGTCGCTTTTCGGAAGAAAAGCGCAGATACCGGTTCTGCTACCCGGTATAAATGCGTATCGGAAAAGTATCCCGGAAAATATAAAGAATGCATGATAATTACTAGAATATTATGTAGGACTTGTAAAACAAGTTTCAAGTCAAAATAATGTAATCTGATGCCAGAACTGACACTGGCTATGGAAAAGCGTGTACCGAAAAGGTGCTCCGAAAAATAAAATAAAAATATGACAAATCTTAGAAAAATGTGTAGGTTTAGATTTCAAAGTTTGGGATCAAGATCTTTTGCGTAGCTATTAAGGCTAATACTGCGCGTTAGGTGACCATTTGCCTATATATATTACTACTAAGGGCACACAACCCTAGATACCTAAAATACCTACGTGAGAGGCTGCTGCTGAGTGTGTGAAACACTGTTCCATTGACTCTCCTTCACCATTTCTTAAGTCTTGGACCATTTTTCTCCATGATTCTTCCTTTCTCTTCTTGTAAACACTAGAGTGTGTATCTTGTGAGGATGAGATGCAGTTTTTCTGAGTGGAGGGACTGGTTGAGGGGTGTTTAGTGGGCTGTGATATTGTCTTCCTTGTTGTGAGCTATTGTTCATGCCATTGGAGGCTTCAAGGAGCCACCTTTTTGGAGAAGGGACCAACCTTGGTTGTCCATTTTCGTTCTGGACCAAAGTCAGAATTTTGAAGGTCCATTGGGGAGCTCCAAGAGCACACATTACTCTGTTTTGAGCTTTGGTAAGCCTTGTCACCTTTGATCTTAAGTTTTGATGCTTAAAGTTGATGTCTTGGCCATGTTTAATGAGTAACAAGAAGGTATAATGAGTATGAACCTAAAATAGATTAAAGATGCATGCTTTAACGTGTACATGTATTAAAAGTTGAATCTTTGGAGTGGATATTCACGAAATGCAGAAACTGCATTCTGTCGTGAGATATCCGGATATTTGTCGAACAGATATCCGGATATCAGTATCCGGATATGGTATTCGGATATTCATATCCGGATATGGTATCCAGATATTCATATTCGGATGTGGGAACTGAGTATCCGGATATGGTATATTCGGATATGGTCAGTGTGATATCCGGATATGGCATATCCGGATATGTCCCCTATATATCCGGATATTCTGGGATTTCGCAGAACAGTAGCTGTGCTGTGTGAACAGTAAGCTATTGGGGGTTTGTGGACCCTAGATTAAGGAAGTTGAACTTCTGTAATTAATGAACTAAGTCAGAATCACATGATTAAGGGCTTATGGCTTTGTTGGAAGCCTTAAGACGTAAAACGTAAAGGAAAGGCGTAGTCTTTAAGTAGTATGCTTGTATTGCATAATTAATGATATATTATTGGTCCAAATCAGATTGTGATACTGCTGTGTTTGGACTTGTGAGAGGTTGGACTCTTGGCTTGGATAGCTAGCTTGCAAGGTAAGCTTTCGTGTCCTCGGTTTAGCCATTTTGTGGTTCCACCATGTCCCATGGGGATGTGGTTTATGCATGTTGTGTTACATGCTTTGATGTTTTGGAAATGCTGTTGAGCTATTATATGCAATGTGCTTTTATGATATGCATGTGGTGTCCACCTATACGGTAAGCCTGAGTATGTAGCACATACAAGATGGTGAGGCTGTGGGTGAGGTGCAAGCGGTGTTCCTTGTACTCATGTGGGTTTAGACGTATTCCTGCATTTCTCTGGCCAGTAGATTTGATAAACACACATGGCATGATTATCTGCTGCATCGCATAGTTTTGGAACTTATATTGTAAATACTGTTTTTGAACTTATATTACACATGTAAGTGAGCTTGGGGTGGAAGATCCTTGAGGACCCCTTGTCTTACTGAGATTTCTTGTTTAGAGATCTCACCCCACGTTTGGGGACGCTTATTTCAAGTTCAGGTAATGTTGAGGGATCAGGTGGCAGGAGGCCAGAGCTGAGTTAGACTTATCTGTATTTTGCTGACATGATGGATGCTGATTAATTGACTACTGTTTATGTTTTCTGTTAAGTTTATGTTGAGACTGTTGTTGGGCATTGTTGCCTTATTTGGTGAGCATGGGGTTTGTCCATGCCACACAGACTTGTTATTGTCTTTGGTTTTATGTTGTAATTAAAGTATCAGGATTTTGGACCCAGGCTATGTGTTGTAGTCCTGTGGTTTTAGATACTCACATTATATCTATATATGAGGTATTTCAGTTAGTTGTCTTGCAATTTACATACAGGCAGTATTTTATGAATTGAATAAGTAATCAAGTTGGTTAAGTTTAATGACGTCATAATTGAATTAAAGAAAAAGTTATTCCGCATTTTAATTAAGCGTGGCTTAATATGATAGTATGTTAACAATCCGGGTTAACACGGGCTGTTACATACTGGGTACACGTCGGCTGTTATATACAGATGTATTATGAATATAAATCCCTCTGTGCACTGGGTGCAAGTTGTAAGACGTGATAGTATGGGTAACTCCGTGCGGAGTATGTTCCCGGAGACTATGATTAGTTTATACAAGTAATATGAGACGAGCAAGTGTTCCGCATTGGTGTAACTGTTAGTGTAGAAGAGATATGTGATGCAGATGCACAGAGAAGAAACATATGGGGGATGCTCCTAGAATAGGGACAGCTAGCGGTAAGATATTATTACGGCATGGATCATATGGGTGGATTCTCTGATCGGTGGGTCATTACATCTAGGGCCCTTAGGACAGCAAGAGCTCGATGGGTTAAACCTGTGAATGTTGTTACCCACTGTATTGAGAGAGTTTTTCCATGTGATTAACGCAAAAATGTGAGGTTAGATATTTGTAAATGGAGAATAGTATGTCAGATTTGGATATAAGAGGTGAGGCATAATGTGTAAGAATTTCGAAGTGTGATAGTGAAGCACTATTGTGGGTGTAAAGTAAGTCTGATGAAATCATTTCGGTTCCAAGTGAGATAGTAAGTTAGTTGGAATTCTCGCCTTATGATGAAATAGATAATAGCGTGATTGGTGTTGACAGATTCCTTCTAGGAAGGCTAGTGATGATCAAGAGTTCGAGTTAAAACGGGGGCTTATTAGCCTTAATGAAAGGTCAATTGTAATGGAGTCAAGTACGAATGTGTAATGATAGTTGGAAACTGAATTGAAATTGGTTACCTAAAAGTGGATAGCTTGGCTTTACCGATAGAGTGGATTGAGGAGTGTTATATAATTGCATATGCCACTTATGGTGGAAAGTGTGTGGAAAATGTACAATGTTGATGTTGTTTTGGTTAGGTACTAATGACGTATGGATGAGCGTTTGTGGTAACTTTGAATATTCCGAGAGAATGATATACCAACTGGTGGTGAATTGTAGAAGTAGTGGCAATGATGGAACTAATTTTAAGTGACTTGATAATTAAGTGTCAAGGATTTCTAGCGAATAGGACTTGTAAATGAGTGGTATGACATTTTGAATAGTCCATCAGTTAATAGTGAAGTGGGTCGGAAATTGATTCGTTCCAAAGTGTTTGGTGGAAGTTAGTAAATGAGTGGGACATATGGTTAAGTTGCAACATCGGAGTGGAATGGAAGTTGAAAATAGTTAGTGGGTGAAAATATTAAGCATGATTCCTCGATATGGAGGTCATTGATGAGTGTTGTGTTTAGACTGTGAGAGGTCTGAGTATAGAATTGAGCTGACTGAGTTGATAAAGTTGAGATGGTTCAGTTAATGAAGAGAGTAACAGTGAGTGTAAATTATGAATATGATTAGTAGATGGAAAAATTCAGGAGTGTGTTGTGGTTAAAGAACCTTAAAAGGTTAATCGGAAATATAAAGTATTGTGAAGATTGTTAGTTCGTATCACGAAGAGAAAGATATAGTTATGAGTACCTAAGAAGAGGTGAAGACACGTGACAAGGAAAAATAAAGTATATGAGTATAGAATTTAATGTGAGTCGGAACTGTAGGAAACGACAAAGTGCCCTTGAAACTAGAAAGTATGTGCTTGGGTGAAAGCCATGAAAACAATGAAATGATAAGAGTAGTAACAGTAATGGAGAGGACTAGTAGATTTGAGTATGGTTGAAACAGTAAGGACAGCGAAAAGAGTTGAGTACTAAAGAAAGTGTGAGTTGGAAATACTCCAGGAATAACTAGTGAATGTACATGAGAACGGTTAGAGCCTAGTATGGAAATGACTAGAGACTTTTGAGAACGACCATGGGTCAGAAAGATAGATAGAGATGAGAATGAGGTGAATTGATACCGACAAATCTGTAATATGGATATATTATTACCTACAAATCAGTGAAAGTGCAATGGTGAACCAGAGAAAGTTAAAGTATTGTGAATTAAAAGATCACAAAACCATAATAGACAAGTAATTGTGAAGGAGCGAAGGATAATGAGTATCATAAAAAGGAGATCGTGCTTATGATAAAAGTAATATGGTAAAGATACACACCTGAAGAGGCTACTTGGGAACGGGAGGATGAGATTCTCCGGCTGTATCCTGAGTTAGCGGATGAGTATGAGTTAATTTTGCGGACAAAATTCTAAAAGGTGGGGTGAATATAACACCTCGCAACTCTAAGTTTAAATATTAAAATATTAAATGAGGATTAAAGAGAAGAATTAGTGAAAATCCTGAGTATAAGGCCAAAATACAAAGAAAGGGCAAAACAGTAATTAGCCATGCAACCTAGGAAGATAAAAATTGAGTAGAAGGTATCAGATGATAAAAATAACACTAGAAATGGATTCAGAACGAAAAAATTGAGTGGATAGGCAAGTTTCAGAAAAATCAGTGAATAGTGTTTTTCGAGGGTAAAAATAACGCGGTACGATTGCACCGTAAAACGTGTCGATTGAGTTTTGAGCTCTATGTTTCAAATATGATTATAAATGGTCTATGGAACTAGGAAATATGAATTTTGATAAAATTTGATGGAATTAAGTCAGTTAGGGGAAGCGTGCCAAAGGCGCGCGCAACAGCTTAAAAGAGTGTTTTCTCTGAACGACCGAAAAACTCCGGATTCATCTGATAAAGAGTGATTAAAGGACAATGGTTAATGTTAAAAATTAGAGTTTCTAAATAGGTTGTGAATTTATGGATGTTTAGTGGAATCGGAGGGAAATTCGAATTAGTTTGAAATCGCGTAGGTGGGACCCACCCCACTTAAATCACTTAAGACACTATTCATGATCATCTTCCCCTCCCTTTCTCTCTCCAAAAACTGAACCCACCCTCCTCCATGGCCAAAATTTGCTTGAAACTCTCTTTCTCCATAACTTGATCGATTCTTAACCGAATCGGACGATTCTTGTCTTGAAATTCGATTGAAATCATCATCCGAACCCATTCCACCGATTAGTTTCCCTCAAAACCCTCTCTATTGTGAGATAAAGGGCATATACAGCCACACAAATTTTGAGATTTTTGTGAATTTGGAGTTGATTTCTTGAGCCATTGCTTATGGAGTTCCAGGAGGAGTCTTGTGACACAATTGTGGGTAAGTTTCAACACTTCTCGTGGATTGATTTGAAGATTTATTTTCGAATTTGTTTATGAACCCTAAAGAGGGCTTGTTTGATTTGTGATGTTAGAGAGCTCAAATGGAAAATGTGTATTAGATGATAATGCCTTAGAATGATGTGTTTAAGCTAGAAATGCCATTAAAAATTTAAGTGAAAAATATGGATTTTAACTTAGAATATTTTTGAGTAGTCATGACTTGGATTTTGGAAAAGGTGTTGAGATGTTATTGGTGAGTTGTTGGATGATTATATATTGATATAATGGTATTGTGTGGGGTGTGGAAAGGTTGAAAATGGAATGAACCAATGAAAAGTGAGGAATTGTGTTGTAATTGTAAAGTGGAAGAACCAATGAAAAATAATGAGTGGTGTCATTTGGCATAAAAGAGCCAAGAGTGAAAGATTTAGTAAACGATGCGTAAAAGACGTAAAACGGAGAAACGGCGATCGAACTAGCCTTTTGGCAACCTATGGAAGTGTAATAAAATGAGAAAGAAAATTTAGAAAAATAAATCCCTAAATAACACTAATATGGCCGAAACTCCAAGGGAGGAAAGGGAGTTATTTTGACGTTTTCCGCGTTTTGATAGAATGGACGTGTACTGATGATGGTACATGATTGTGTAGGTTGTCGTACGTCGACTTGAACCCCGAACAGTGAATCAGTGAATTGCCATTGGTCCTGGACCAAGTGGATTGAGGTAAGAAATTGGATCAATGCATGTTTAATTGTAAATTATCATGTATTGTTTGAGTTTTAAGTGATTGGGAATGTCCTCTGTGTAGGCATTCTGTTGTGTACCAAGTTAAGGAATAAGCTGTTGCGGAGCTAAGTGGAATAATATATAAGGTAACCTCTTGGTACTCGAGCTTGTTCCCCTTTTGTGTTCCACCACACCCGTTGAGGGTGATGGTAGGAAGTGTGTATGAATAGTGTAGAACAGCATACGCATGCATATTGCATTTATGAGGGTACTTATGTACCAGATCACTGGCCAGTAGATAGTTAGCCTTCGGGCAAGTTCCGGACTTCCACTGGAAGGGTCTCCGAGAGGGAGTTCCAGTTGACCCAGGATCGTGGTGTGTAATCCGGATAGGAGCACACTAGGAAGTCTTGGGTGTATATGGATGGGAGGGGTACCTTGGTTGTGGTTCTAGGAACACACCTTGGATGATACCCGTAGGCTTATATGCCGAGGATGTTGTGTGGTATGGTAGCTACCAGCCCGCTTCGTCATAGTTTGTATTCTTATATTCCCCTTTTTCTCTAAATCCCTTGCTTTATCAAGTTTTAAAGTAATGTTGCTTTACGGTATTTATATGCATCGAAGTGAACCATTGGGCGGAGTTTTCTCCAGAACATCTGGGTTACTGAGATATATTCGTATATCTCACCCCGTCTCGGGGACTTTATTTCAGGAGGTAGCAGTGACACAGGAGTGGCGGGCAAGAGGCCCATAGGATGAGTCATGGAGCATCATCATAGTAGTTTATATTTTTAAGTTCATGTTAAAGTTGTAAATCAAAGTATGAGTTTGTAAGTTTAATTCAAAGTTTGAAGTTGTAAGTTGTAACATGCAAGTTAAATGTTGTAATTATACAAAGGATGCATGATGTATTATGATGGTAGGGCTCTAGGCCTATTTTAAGTTTATGATTATTTGTATGACGAAAATATGCATGAAATTGAAGGTGGTGATTGAAACCATTTAATGATTTAAAGTAAGTTATATTGTAATAAATATGAACTGTGTTATTGGGTTGTAAGAGCCCCAAGGCATTGCTGGTCCTTGTGTGTGCCATCAAATGATTTATAACGAGTATTAGGTACATTTGAGGTCACATAACTACTAGCGCAAATTGGGGATTTTTGCAAAAACAAAGGAAACTCTGGCGAATTTTCTGTAGAATTGGCAGATTTTAGGTGAACTTTGGGAGAGCATATCTCCCTCCATAGAGGTCCGATAGGGACGTGCCATACACCATTTTGAAGCTTGTGATGTCCCCTACATTGTGTCAGTATCTTGAAATTTTTGGAGAGGTATGCAGCCCTGTACAGGCCAAGGAAGTTGCTGCCCTGTTTTGGCCCTGTACTTGGGGGCAGTTTTGGGTCGTTTCAGGAAATTTATTCCCGCTTCGTTTCTTAGTCAAATTAAGTGTATGATATATCAAATCGAAGATTGAGGTGTCTGGTTTATGGTACAAAAATTTGAGAGCAAATGGATGAATGGTTTAAGTGCAGAAATTCAAGGAGTGTAGGATGTTTGGAGTTGTTTCGGGGTTGGTTGGCAATTTTGCTTGTCCAACTTCAAACAACGATAACCGGAGCAAACGAGCTCGGAACCAAGCATGTGATAGCTTCCTGGAAAGGTAATTAAGTAATAAAAAAAGATAGCAAGGTATGACGGACTGAATTTCTACTGTGCGTACGCAATAATTTAGAGACCGATCCCTATTCGGATGTGTAGAAAACGCAAAAGTGTGAAATTGGCTAAGTGGGTTTATGGGAACCCCTTAGTGTCTTATTATGATTTAAGTAAACTATTAAAATAGTATAGATAAGTATTCCGCAAGAGTTTACAGTTACGGTCACAGCTTTTAATTATTACGCTTTTTATGTTTTCAACTGTTCGCGTAATAATCGGAAAAAGTTTATTCGCATTGTTATAAATGAATTGCTGTGATTGTAACTGCGCTTAATATCATAATTAATGCTAACAATACCTGTGTACAACGGGCTGTTACACTTTCTATTTTTATTTTATTTTTTATTTTGGGGTGTTTGATATAGGGATAAATTTTAGATTATCAAGAAACTCATATCGAGAATATTAATTACTCACATTCATACAACATGTGAAATAGATTATCCTTAATATTCATGCTGACTAGTGACTAATATATCAAAAAAGATAAGAGGTAAATAAGGTTATAAGAGAAATTGTCTTGACTATATTATTCTTCTCTGGTCTTAAATTCTTCTTTAAATAAAACTTATATAGATAGATAGATATATATTCATAGTGTGAGGAATTAATTATAGAAGAGAGTTACAAAGATATTCGTGGTGCATATTCGGATGAGCTTGTAGTAATTTTTATTGGAGCAGGACATTATAACAATTAATTATGGTTACTTTCAATCTTATTATAAATCAATTTCACCGTTAAGTTGATCATGTGGATCTAATGATTATATTTATTTCCATCTTTTTTATGGTTATGATTTCTCATATTTAATTTTTTCACATTATGTTCATATAAAATATTAAACATGGGGAATCATAATCATACAAAGATAGAAATAAATATAACCATTGGATCGTTCACCAAAAAATATATATATATAACAATTGGATCAACATAATCAATGAAATTGATTGGTAGTAATATTGATAGTAACCCTAATTGATTGTTACAATATCTTTTTTCTTTTTATTTTATTTTTTGTTTTGGGGCATTTGATAAAGGGATAAATTTTAGATTATCAAGAAACTGATATCGAGAATACTAGTTACTCACGTTTATTACAAAGATTCTTAAAATTTTCCGGGAAAAAATGAGGTTCTCGAGATTAAATTTGTGAAACCAAGAATACCACATGTGGTGATATTCTTGCATTCCCACAGGAAAAACTTTCAAATTCTTTCGGACAAATACTCTCTCTTGTTAGCCCTAACCATGATAGAATGGTTTCACAAAATCGATAGTTTCTTGTAGACATTTGCTTCATGCCGCTCAGCTTCGCACCGTATTAGAAATACCTTCGGTTTATCTGATAATCACCCTCTAAGGGGACTGGTTAGTAAGATATTGAACCTATTAAACCAAGACTGGAAGGTAGAACACTCCCATATCTTCAGGGAGGGGAACAAGGTAGCTGATTGTAACACCCCGTGTTAACCCGGTTTGTTAACATACTATCGTATTAAGCCACGTTTAATTAAAAATTTGCGGAATATCTTTTTCTTTCCGATTATGACGTCATTACCATTACCAAATTGAATTACTTAATTCTTTTTCATAAAATAACGCCTGTATGTAAATTGCAAGACAACTATCTAAATACCTCATATATAAATATAAAGTTAGTATCTAAGTCATAGGACCACAACACATAGCCTGGACCAAAATCCTGATACATTAATACAACTTTAACTTAAACAAGACATAATCAAGTCTATGTGGCATGGACAAACCCCATGCTCACCAAATAAGGCCATAAATGCCCAACAATAGTCTCAACTCAAATATCATAAGAATAACAGAAAACATAAACAGCAGCCAATATCCAGTCATGTCAGCATATACAGCAATATCTAACTCAACTCTGGCCTCCTGCCACCCGAGGTCTCAACCCCAGGGTTACCTGAACCTGAAATAAGCGCCCCCAAACGTAGGGTGGGATCTCTAAACAAGAAATCTTAGTAAGACAAGGATCTTCCACCCCAAGCTCACTTACATGTGCAATATAAGTTATAAAAGCAGTAATTTCCATTATAAGTTCCAAAAGTATGCAGTGCAACGGATATCCATGCCATATGAGTTATCACTATTCTACTGGCCAGAGAAAATGCATGAATACGTCTATTACCCACATAGTAATACAAGGAACATCGCTTGCACCTCACCCACAGCCTCACCATGTTGTATGCGTCACATACTCAGGCTTACCGTATAGGTGGACCCACATCCATATCATAAAAGCACATTGCATATAACAGATCAACAGCATTTCCAAAACATCAAAAGCATGTAACACAGCATGCATAAACCACATCCCCAAGTGACATAGTGGAACCACAACATGGCTAAACCGGGGACACGAAAGCTTACCTCGCAAGCTAGCTATCCAAGCCAAGAGTCCACAAACTCAAAGCCCAAACACAGCAGTATCACAATCTATTATGGACCAATAATATATCATTAAATATGCACCACAAGCATACAACTTAAAGACCACGCCTTCCCAATACGTTTTACGTCTTAAGGCTTCCAACAAAGCCATAAGCCCTTAATCACATGATTCTAACTTAGTTCATTAAGTACAGAAGTCCAACTTCCTTAATCTAGGGTGCACAAACCCCCACTAGCCTACTGTATGAACAGTGCAGCTACTGTTCTTCGAAATACCAGAATATTCGGATATTCCTCGGGGGCATATCCGGATATGCAATATCCGGATATCTCACTGACCATATTCGGATATACAATATCTGGATATCCAGATCCCCATATCCGGATACCATATCCCCATATCCGAATATCCAATATCCGAATATTTCACGGGCAAATATCCGGATATTTCACGACAGAATGCAGTTTCTGCATTTCATGAAGATATCCTTCCAAGGTTGGGTTTGTACCGATTAAAGACACTTAAACATACATTTCTAGGTGTGTTTGACATTACTCAACGTTAGGCTATCAACTTTTAACCATTACATGCATCAAGGTTCCATTTTTAAGCTCAAAGACTCAAGATCAAAGGTGGTGAAGCTTACCCAAGCTTGAAACAGCCCAACAATGGTGCTCTTGGAGCTCACAAGTGAGCTCCAAGGTACTGACTTTAGGGAGGACGAAAATGGAGCAACAAGGTGAGTTTTTTCCTCACCAAGGAAGCTACTTGAAGCTTTTACAACCACACTCAAGTCTCCTACACCACACAACACAAACTCAGCCCCACACCTTCACCCAACACAACTCTCTCAACTCAGAAAAAGGCCAACAATGCAGTCCCAAAGCTAACTCTCACCCTCACCAAGTGTTTAGAATGATGAAACAAGCATCAAAGGTGATAACTTGGCCAAGAAATGAAGGGGAAGAGCAATGGAGCACTATTCTGGTCAGCCTCCACCAACACTCACGCATAGCGTCAGTTTTCTAGGGTTGTGTGCCCTTAATAACGGTATATATAGACCACTTAAGCATTAACACACAGTATTAGCTTTAATTGCTACGCTTAGCATTTTAATCCTAAACTCAGGATTCTTAACCTACTCATTTTTCTAAGATTTATCATATTTTTCTTATAATTTTTGGAACAACTTTCCGGTACGCGCTTTTCCATAGCCAGTATCAGTTCTGGCACCAGTTCTCATTATTTTGACTTGAAACTTGTTTTACAAATCCTACATATTATTCTAGTAATTATCATGCACTTATTATAATTTTCCGGGATACTTTTTCAATACGCATTTATACCGACTAGCAGAACCGGTATCTGCATTTTTCTTCCGAAAAGTGACTTCCAGCATTAATTCTCACTTACTATAATTATTAAGGCTTCATAATAATTATTAGGGTCAATTATGGAATTATTTCCTAATTCTCACATTTAATTAATTAATGGGAAAATATTTTCTCATGTCGTAGGAGAGTTGTTTTCTCCTATTAATGACCCTTCGATTTTCGTGCAATATTCTCTTTTATTTTTTAAATAGATGTGGACCCCACATAAGATGTGTCTATAGCATAAGAGAATTTTCTCCTACCGCATGAGAAAATCGAAACCCATAATTAATTTCCTTAATTAACGGTGCAGGTTCTTACATTCACCCCACCTTTTTAAGGATTTTGTCCTCAAAATCAGAAACATACCTATCTCGAAAGTCGGGATACTTCCGGAGAAGCTCGTCCTCTCGCTCCCATGTACACTCCTCAGGAGTGCGTCCAGTCCACTGCACTTTGACCATCGGGATGGTCTTGCTCCTCAGCTGCTTCTCGCCACGAACGAGAATCTTGAGTGGTCCGACGGGAGTCTTTAGGTTCTCCCGAACCTCCACATCATCCGGTTGCACCGCGTGCGAAGGATCCGCTATGTACCTCCGAAGCTGAGACACGTGAAAAACGTCGTGGATGTTAGCCAAGTTCGGAGGCAAGGCAAGCCGATAGGCAACTGGTCCTACTCTACCAAGAATCTGGTATTGCCCAATAAACCGCGGGCTCAGCTTCCTCACTCCCAAGGCCCGACCAACACCGGTGACAGGTGAAAGTCTCACAAACACGTGCTCACCCTCACTGAACTCCAGTGGACGATGCTTGACATCATAATAACTCTTCTGGCGATTCTGTCCCTGCTTCAACTTTTCTCTGATCATCTGGATCTTCTGGGTAGTATCTTGGACAAAGTCCAAGCCAAAAAGCTCTTTATCTCCAACCTCAGACCAGCAAGTAGGAGTCCGATACCTCCTACCATACAGCGCCTCGTAGGGTGCCATGCCCAGGCTAGCATGAAAACTGTTGTTGTACGAAAATTCCACCAACGGAAGGTACCTATCCCATGCTGAACCCTGCTCCAACGTGCAAGCCCTCAATATGTCCTCCAATGTCTGGATGGTCCGCTCAGTCTGTCCATCAGTCTGAGGGTGATAGGTGGTACTCAATCTCAACTGCGTACCAAAAGCTCCCTGCAGCGCCTCCCAGAACCGAGAAGTAAACTTCGGGTCCCTATCACTGATAATACTCTCGGGCACCCCGTGAAGACTCACAATCTCGCGGACATATAGCTTGGCCAACTTCTCTGTAGTGAAGCTCACCTTCACCGGAAGAAAATGGGCAGACTTCATCAGCCTGTCCACTATAACCCAGATATAATCACAACCCGCCTGAGTCTTTGGCAACCCCACCACGAAGTCCATGGAAATGCTTTCCCACTTCCACTGTGGAATCTCAAGAGGGTGAAGCTTACCAGACGGTTTCTGGTGCTCAATCTTCACTTTCTGTCATATCAAACCTTTGGACACGTAAACCGCTATGTCTTTCTTCATGCCCGGCCACCAAAAATTTCTCTTTAAGTCCTGATACATTTTTGTAGCACCAGGGTGGATAGTAAACTGGCCCTTATGAGCCTCTGCCATAACCTCCTCAGTCAATGGCCCTCGAGGGATTACAACCCTCATCTGGAACAGCAGCAATCCATCATCATTCCAAGACACATCGTCTTGGTTCTTCACATAATCAAGGCACTCTCTTTGTACTTGCGCCTCTTTAGTCTTTTCCATTAACTCATTAATCACTTCTGTTGTTTCCATCTCAATAAGTGAGCCCCCAAATAAGAAGTTCACTCTCAGGTCTCGGAACTTTTCTATCACATCATAGTCGCTCATCATCAAGCTGGATAAGTTCACGGATTTCCGGCTCAAAGCATCAGTTACCACATTGGCCTTGCCAGGATGGTACCTCAACTCAAAGTCGTAATCCTTCAAGAACTCCATCCATCTCCTCTGTCTCATGTTCAACTCCTTCTGGTCAAACAGATACTTCAAACTCTTATGGTCACTGAACACGGAAAACTTCATGCCATACAAGTAATGCCTCCAAATCTTGAAAGCAAATACAATAGCAGCCAACTCCAATCGTGAGTCGGGTAGTTCTTCTCATGAGGCTTCAACTGCCTCGAAGCATAAGCAACAACTTTACCCTTCTGCATCAACACGTAGCCTAGCCCCTTCCCAGAGGCATCACAATAAAGCTCAAACTGCTCCGCAGGATCAGGAAGAACCAATACAAGTGCAGTAGTCAGTCTCTCCTTCAACTCCTGGAAGCACTCCTCACATTCCTGTGTCCACACAAATGGAGTCTCCTTTCGGGTAAGGCGAGTCATCGGTAACACCATCTTGGAGAATCCCTCAATGAATGTCCTGTAGTACCCTGCCAAACCTAAGAAGCTTCTCACTTCTGTAACCGTCTTGGGCCTCTCCCAATCCATCACGGCCTCAATCTTGTTAGGATCAACTGCAACTCCATCAGCGGAAATCACATGACCCAGAAATTTCACCGACTTGAGCCAAAACTCACATTTTGATGGCTTTGTGTAATAGCCCGTTACGTACCGGTATTGTTAACATTAATTATGATATTAAGCGCAATTACAATCACAACAATTTATTTAATAAAAATGCGAATAAACTTTTTCCGATTATTACGCGAGCAGATGAAAACATAAAAAGCGTAATAATTAAAAGTTGTGACCGTGACTGTAAACTCTTGCGGAATACTTATCTATACTATTTTAATAGTTTACTTTATTTATAATAAGACACTAAGGGGTTCCCATAAACCCACTTAGCCAATTTCACACTTTTGCGTTTTCTACACATCTGAACAGGGTTCGGTCTATGATTTACTGCGGATGCACAGTAAAAATTCAATCCCCCATACCTTAGTATCTTTTTTTTATTACAGAATTAACTTTCCAGAAAGCTATCACAAGCTTGGTTCCGAGCTCGTTTGCTCCGGTTATCGCCGTTTGAAGTTGGACAAGCAAAACTGCCAACCAACCCCGAAACAGCTCCAAACGTCCCTTACTCCCAGAATTTTCTGCACTTAACCACTCATCCATTTGCTCTCAAATTTTTATACCATAAACTAGACACCTCAATCTTTGATTTGATATATCATACACTTAATTTAACTAAGAAACGAAGCGGGAATAAATTTCCCAAAACAGACCCAAAATCTGACACCATGTACAGGCCAGAACAGGGCAGAAACTTCCCCTGCCTGTACAGGGCTGCGCACTTCACTAAAAATTAAGGTTTTGATACAATGTAGGGGACATCACAAGCTTCAAAATGGCGTATGGCATGTCCCTATCGGACCTCTATGGAGGGAGATATGCTCTCCCGAAGTTCACTCAAAATTGCCAATTCTACAGAAAATTCGCCAGAGTTTCCTTTGTTTTTGCAAAAATCCCCAAATTTGCATAAGCCATTTAGCATCACAAATGTACCTAAAATCCAGCAATAATCCAATGGGTGGCATACACAAGGACCAACAACGCCTTGGGGCTCTTACAACCCAATCCAGTTTATACTTAATACATAAACAGTTCACTTTAAATCCTTAACTCATTTCAATCACAAAAGTCCACTTACATGCAATTTCTCAACATAACATAAACCATAAATCTAATATCATTATGCCACTATACTTCTCAATTACAGATCACATATTACAATTCATGCCTTTCACTTACATCTTTCAACATAAACTTAGATTGATAAATATGATACATTTAAGCAAAATATACATGATCATGGATAATTAATGACAACACTTCATGATCTTCCTATGGGCCTCTTGCCCTCCACCCCTGTGCCATTGCTACCTCCTGAAATAAATGCCCCGAGACGGGGAGAGATATACGAATATATCTCAGTAACCTAGAGGTTCTGGAGAAAACTCCGCCCAATGGTTCACTTCGATGTATATCAATAATATAAAACAACATCACTTAAAACGGGATAAAGCAAGGGATTTAGAGAAAGGGGGTATTATCAGAAAACAACTACGACATGCGGGAATGGTAGCTACCAATACCCCTGGCGTGTTCAAAGAACAACCCACCAAGGTACCCCTTCTGTAACTGCCCGTTACGTACCGGTATTGTTAACATTAATTATGATATTAAGCGCAGTTACAATCACAGCAATTCATTTAATAAAAATGTGAATAAACTTTTTCCGATTATTACGCGAGCAGTTGAAAACATAAAAAGCGTAATAATTAAAAGCTGTGACCGTAACTGTAAACTCTTGCGGAATACTTATCTATACTATTTTAATAGTTTACTTTATTTATAATAAGACACTAAGGGGTTCCCATAAACCCACTTAGCCAATTTCACACTTTTGCATTTTCTACACATCCGAACAGGGTTCGGTCTCTGAATTACTGCGGACGCACAGTAAAATTTCAATCCCTCATACCTTGCTATCTTTTTTTATTACAGAATTACCTTTCCAGAAAGCTATCACATGCTTGGTTTCGAGCTCGTTTGCTCCGGTTATCGCCGTTTGAAGTTGGACAAGCAAAACTGCCAACCAACCCTGAAACAGCTCCAAACGTCCTACACTCCTTGAATTTCTGCACCTAAACCATTCATCCCTTTGCTCTCAAATTTCTATACCATAAACTAGACACCTCAATCTTCGATTTGATATATCATACACTTGATTTGACTAAGAAACGAAGCAGGAATAAATTTCCCAAAATGACCCAAAACTGCCCCCAAGTACAGGGCAGAAACTTCCCTTGCCTGTACAGGGCTGCGTGCTTCTCCAAAATTTACAAGATTTTGACACAATTTAGGGGACATCTCAAGCTTCAAAATAACGTATGGCACGTCACTATTGGACCTCTATGGAGGGAGATACGCTCTCCCGAAATTCACTCAAAATTTGCCAATTCTACAGAAAATTCGCCAGAGTTTCATTTGTTTTTGCAAAATTCCCCAAAATTGCACATGCTTTCTAATGCCTCAAAGGTACCTAATAATCATTATATTTTTCACTGGGTGGCACACACTAGGACCAGCAATGCCTTGGGGCTCTTACAACCCAATTCAGTTCACTATTTATTACAGAGTTTATTCCATATAGCTCATTTATAATTCTTACTCATTTCAATCACAAAAGTTCACTTACATGCAATTTCTCAACATAACATAAACCATAGATCTAATATAGGCCTAAAGCTCTTTCATCATTTTACATCAAGTATCATTATACCATTACACTTCTCAATTACATATCACATATTACAATTCATGCCTTTCACTTACATCTTTCAACATAAAACTTAGAATGATAAATATGATAACACTTAAGCAAATTATACATGTTCATGGATAATTAATGACAATACTTCATGATCTTCCTATGGGCCTCTTGCCCACCACTCCCGTGCCACTGCTACCTCCTGAAATAAATGCCTCGAGATGGGGTGATATATACGAATATATCTCAGTAACCCAGAGGTTCTGGAGAAAACTCCGCCCAATGGTTCACTTCGATGTATATAAATAGTATAAAACAACATCACTTAAAGCGGGATAAAGCAAGGGATTTAGAGAAAAGGGGAATTATCAGAATACAAATACGACATGCGGGAATGGTAGCTACCAATACCACGCAATGTCCTCGGCTATAAGCCTATGGGTACTACCCCCGGCGTGTTCCAAGAACAACCCGCCAAGGTACCCCTTCCAACCATATACACCCGAGACTTCCTAGTGTTCTCCTATCCGGATTATACACCACGACCCTGGGTCAACTGGAACTCCCTCTCGGAGACCTATCCAGTGGAAGTCCGGAAACTTGCCCGAAGGCTAAACTATCTACTGGCCAGTGATCGGGTACATATAGTACCCTCATAAATGCTAATGCATGCTCATGTTGTTCTACACTACTCATACACACTTCCTACCGTTGCCATCAACTAGCAAGGTGGAACAGAAAAGGGGAACAAGCCCCAGTACCAAGAGGTTACCTTAAATACTAGTCCACTAAGCTCCGCAGCAGCTTAATCCACAACTTGGTACACAACGGAATGCCTACGAAGAGGACATTTCCAATCACTTAGAAATTCAAACAACACATGAAATTTCACAATTATACATGTGTTAACCAATTCACTTACCTCGATCCACTTGGTCCAGGACCAAGGGCAGTCCACTGTTTCACTGCTCGGGGTTTAAATCCACGTACGGGAACCTATACAACCATGTATAGCCGTCAGTTTACGTCAAATTACGACAAAACGTAAAAACACCAAAATCCCCCTTTTTTCCCACTAGGTGGTTCGACCCTTTTAGTGTTAAATTAGGATTTATTTTTCTAAATTTTCTTTCTCATTTTATTATGCTTCCTTAGGTTGCCAAGAGGCCAATCCAATTGTCGTTTCGCCGCTTTACGTCTTTTATTCATCGTTTTGCATAATAATTCACTCTATGTCAACTAAACATTTAACACTTCCAATTATTTTTCTATAGGTCTTCCAACTTACCAACCACCACACAACCCATCTAATTACCATTTGATTACATAACACATGATCCTTATAATTTTTCCAATTCAATTCCTCCATTTTTTCATCACATGGCCGATTTGCACCCTTTCACACATCCAAGGATTTTCCATCAATTTTTACAACTCCACACTTCAACCAATCACATTATATCATCATATAATTCTACCACAATTCACCAATCAAAGCCCCAACACAAAATTCCAAAGTCCAAAATCATGACATCAAAATCCACTAAGTTAAAAATCAATATTTTTCACCAAAAATTTTCATAGCATTTCTAGCTTTAATACATCATTCTAAGGCATTATCCTCTAATACACATTTTCCATTTGAGCTCTCTAACATAACACATCACAAAATCAAAGTTTAGGGTTCAAAATCAAATCACAAGAATCAACCGTTTAAAATGCAAGAACACTCACCTAAATGGAAGGTATATGACTCCTCCAAAGCATACTCCACCATTGGAGCATGAAAAAGCTCCAAGAACACAAAATCTCCTCCCAAAACCGCGGCTGTAAATGGTCTAGATCTCCTCCCACACGCGATTTCAAGGCTTGAAAGTGGTACCAATGTGTTTAGGAGGTGTTTTCCATCAAGATTCAAGACAAACTTTGTTGGATTTGGTTGAGAAATGGCTTAGTTATGGATCAAAGAAAAACTTGCACAAAAATGGTGGAGGAAGGCTTTCAATTGCGCGCATGAGGAGAGAGAGGGAAGTGGGGAGATGATGAATAGTGATAAAGTGAGGTGGCTTAAGTGAAACTTAAGTGGTCGGGTCCCACGCGATTTAAAACTCATCCGAATTTCTCTCTGATTTCACTAAACGTTCATAACTTTAAAACTTATTTAGAAACTCTAATTTTTAACATTGACCATTGTCCCTTAATTATACTTTATCATATGAATCCGGAGTTTTCCGGTCATTCGGAGAAAACACTAATTTAAGCTAGTGCGCGCGTCGTTGGCACGTTTCCCCAAACTGACTTAATTCCATCGAATATTTTCAGAAATCATATTTCCTAACTCTATAAACCATTTATAACTCATATTTGAAACCTAGAGCTCAAAACTCAACTGGCACGTTTTACGGTGCAATCGTACTGCGATATTTTTACCCGCGAGAAACACTATTCACTGATTTTTCTGAAACTTTCCTATCCACTCAACTTTTCGTTCTGAATCCATTTCCATGGTTATTTTTACCATTTGAGACCTTCTACTCAATTTTTATCTTCCTAGGGTTGTGTGCGTGGCTAATTACCGTTTTGCCCTTTCTTTGTATTTTGGCCTAATCTTTAGGATTTTCACTAATTCTTCACTTAATCACTCATTTAATATTTTAATACTTAATTTAAAATTGCGAGGTGTTATACCTTCCAACCATATACACCAGAGACTACCTAGTGTGCTCCTATCCGGATAACACACCACGACCCTAGGTCAACTGGAACTCCCTCTCGGAGACCTATCCAGTGGCAGTCCGGAAACTTGCCCGAAGGCTAAAATATCAACTGGCCAGTGATCCGGTACATATAGTACCCTCATAAATGCTAATGCATGCTTATGCTGTTCTACACTACTCATACACACTTCCTACCGTTGCCATCAACTAGCAAGGTGGAACACAAAAGGGGAACAAGCCCCAGTACCAAGAGGTTACCTTATACTTTTCCACTAAGCTCCGCAACAGCTTAACTCACAGCTTGATACACAAGGAATGCCTACATAGAGGACATATCCTATCACTTAAAAATTCAAACAACACATGAAATTTTACCATTATACATGTGTTAACTCATTCACTTACCTCAATCCACTTGGTCCAAAACCAAGGGCAGTCCACTGTTTCACTGTTCCGGGTTTTAAATCCACGTACCGCAACCTATACAACCATGTATAGCCGTCAGTTTCAGTCAAATTATGACAAAATGCGAAAACGTCAAAAATCCTCCCCACCCCTTGGATGGTTCGGCCTATGTAGTGTTATTTTAGGATTTATTTTTCTAAATTTTCTTTCTCATTTTATTACACTTCCTTAGGTTACTAAAAGGCTAGTTCAACCGTCGTTTTTCTGTTTTACGACTTTTATGCATCGTTTTGTGAAATATTTCACTCTAGGTTCTTTTACGTCAATTACACCACTTATCATTTTACATTGATTCTTCGACTTGCCCAACACCACACAACCCTACTAATTACTTTTTCAACACACAACACATCACTAAAATTTTCCAAAACATCCATTCCCCAATTCACCTCAAATGGCCGAATTCTCACTAGTTCATATCCAATGAATTTCCAAAAAATTTAACCACTCCAAACCTCATATCATCCTATTATATCATCATACAATCATACAACCACTCACCAATACACTTCTAACACATTTTCAAAGTTCAAAGTCTTGACACCTCAAAATTTTACTAAGTGAAAAGTCAACATTTTTCACCAAAAATTTTCATATCATTTCTAGCTTTAATACATCATTCTAAGACATTATCATCTAATAGACATTTTCCATTTGAGCTCTCTAACACAACACATCGCAAAATCCCTCTTTAGGGTCCATAATCCAAATTCAAAAATCAACCAATGAAATGTTGAAATAACTCACCCAAATGCAAGGTAAATGGCTCCTCCTAAGCATACTCCACCATTAAAGCATGAAAAAGCTTCATGAACACCAAATATTCTCTAAAAACTGCAACTGAAATGGGGCTGGATCTCCTCCCACATGCTATTTCAAGGCTTGAAAGTGGTACCAATGTGTTTAGGTGTTTTCCATCAAGATTCAAGACAAGAATCGTTGAATTCGGAGGAGAAATGGCTAAGTTATGGCCAAAGGAAAATTTGCATAAAAATGGTGGGGAGTGGGGCTGTAAAGCGCTGCATGAGGAAAGAGGGAAAGGAGGGGAGATGATGAATAATGAAGTGGTCAGGTGGCTTTAAGTGAAACTTAAGTGGGCAGGTCCCACGCGATTTAAAACTCATCCGAATTTCTCTCTGATTTCACTAAGCGTTCATATATTCAAAACTTATTTACAAATTCTAATTTTTAACATTAACTAATGTCCTTTAATTATACTTGATCAGATGAATCCGGAGTTTTCCGGTCATTCGGAGAAAACATTGTTTTACGCTATTGCGCGCGCCGTTGGCACGCTTCTCCAAACTGACTTACTTCCATCGAATATTTCCAGAAATCATATTTCCTAACTCTATAAACCATTTATAAATCATATTTGAAACCTAGAGCTCAAAATTCCACTGGCACGTTTTACGGTGCAATCGTACCGCGGTATTTTTACCTGCGAAAAATACTATTCATTGATTTTTCTGAAACTTGCCTGTCCACTCAATTTTTCGTTCTGAATCCATTTCCATTGTTATTTTTACCATCTGAGACCTTGTACTCAATTTTTATCTTCCTAGGGTTGTGTGCATGACTAATTACCATTTTGCCCTTTCTTTGTATTTTGGCCTAATCTTTAGGATTTTCACTAATCCATCACTTAATTACTCACTTAATACTTCAATTACTTAATTTAGAATTGTGAGGTGTTACATCTAAACGATCCTGTAACACGGGGTGTAATCGAAGAATCTCATTTCTGTGGTATCCATCATTACTTAGTCCTTCACAAACTTGATAATTTCGGGGATCTGACCCCTTAACTCATTTATTTTTCACTGTTTCCTTAAACCACTGTTGCTTTTTCGTTCACTGTAGTTCATAATATACTCATTTTACAACTTGTCATTTATGGTGCCACGACCTTCAATTCGCAATACTTTAAGCTCTTCATGGCTTACGGTTACACTTTCACCAATTTATAGGTAATAGACGACCACATTATAATTTGTTTGTCTCATTTCATCTCATTCTCATCTTCATCTGTCTTTCTGATCTAATGTTGTTCCCAAAAATCTCTAGTTGTTTCCATAATAGGCTCTAACCATTCTCATGTATCTTCACACTTTCTTTAGTACTTAACTCTTTTCGCTGTCCTCACTGTTTCAACCATACCCAAACATACTAGTCCTTTCTATTACTGTTACTACTCTTATGATTTCGTTGTTTTCTTAGCTTTCACCGAAGCACATACTTTCTAGTTTCCAGGGCACTTTGTCGTTTCTTATGATTCTAACTCACATTAAATTCTATACTCATATACTTTATTTTTCCTTGTCACGTGTCTTTACCTCTTCTTAGGTGCTCATAACCATATCTTTCTCTTCATGATACGAAATTTATAATCCTCACAATAGTTTATATCTTCGATTAACCATTTAAGGTCTTTTAACCACGCACACTCCTGAATTTTTCCATCTACAATTGCTACTCATAATTTATACTCACTGTTACTCTCTTCATTAACTTAACCATCTCAACTTTATCTACTCAGTCAGATCAACTCCATACTCAGACATCTCACAGTCTAAACACAACACTCATCAATGACCTACATATCGAGGACTCATGCTTAATATTTTCACCCACTAACTACGTTCAACTTTCATTCCACTCCGATGTTGCAAGTTAACCATATGTTCCACTTATTTATACCACTTTCTCGTAATCATCATCATTTAATCCTGGATGTCAAACTCGAAACACTATTACCTTACAGCTTTACTACTTCCACCCAACACTTTGGAACGAATTAATTTCCAACCCACTTCACTATTAACTGATGGACTATTCGAAATGCCATATCTCTCATATACAAGTCCTATCCGCTAGGAATCCTTGAAACTTAATTATCAAGTCACTTACAATTAATTCCATCATTGCCACTACTTCTATAATTCACCACCAGTTGGTATATCAGTCTCTCGGAATATTTAAAGCTACCACAAACACTCGTCCATACGTCATTAGTACTTAATCAAAACATCATCAACATTTTGCATTTTCCACACACTTTCCACCATAAGTGGCATATGCGATTATATATAACACTTCTCAATCTACTTTACCAGCAAAACTAAGCTATTCACTTTTTGGTAATCAATTACAACTATAGTTTCCATCTATTAATCACGTTCGTACTTGACTCTATTACAACTTAACTTTTTCTTAGGGCTAACAATTCACTGTTTTAACCTGAAATCTTGATCATCACTAGCCTTCCTAGAAGGATATAACACCTCACAATTCTAAAATAAGTAATTAAAGTGTTAAGTGAGAAATTAAGTGAAGGATTAGTGAAAATCCCAAAGATTAGGCCAAAATACAAAGAAAGGGCAAAACGGTAATTAGCCAACACGCAACCCTAGGAAGGTAAAAAAATTGAGCAGGAGGTCTCAGATGATAAAAATAAGCCTGTAAATGGATTCAGAACGAAAAATTGAGTGGATAGGCAAGTTTCAGAAAAATCAGTGAATAGTGTTTTTCGCGGGTAAAAATACTGCAGTCATATTGCACCGTAAAACGTGCCAGTGGAATTTTGAGCTCTAGGTTTCAAATATGAGTTATAAATGGTTTATAGAGTTAGGAAATATGAATTTTGATAAATTTTGATGGAATTAAGTCTGTTTGGGGAAGCGTGCCGATAGCGCGCGCAATTGCGTAAAACAGTGTTTTCTCCGAATGACCGGAAAACTCCGGATTCATCTGATGAAATATAATTAAGGACAATGGTCAATATTAAAAATTAGAGTTTCTAAATAAGTTTTGAAATTATGGATGTTTAGTGAAATCGGAGGGAAATTCGGATGAGTTTGAAATCACGTGAGGTGGCGGTGGGACCCACCCCACTTAAACCACTTAAGCCACATCACCCTAGGACACTATTCATCATCATTTTACTCCTCCCTCATGAGCAAACCCGCAGCCCCCTTCCCAAAACACCATTTCCACTTCCAATTTTCATTTTATCATAACTTAGTCATTTTAACACCAAATCAAGTGATTCTTGTGTTGAAACTTGATGGAAAACACCTTCTGAATCTATTGGTAGCCATGTTTAGCCTTGAAAGTGAGTGTGTGAAGAGATCTAGCCCCATTTCAGTTGCGGTTTTGTGAGGATTTTTGATGTTCATGAAGCTTTTTCATGCTCCAATGGTGGAGTATGCTTAGGTGGAGCCATATACCATGCAATTGGGTAAGTTATTTCAACATTTCATTGGTTGATTTTTGAATTTGGATTATGGACCCTAAAGAGGGATTTTGTGATATGTTGTGTTAGAGAGCTCAAATGGGAAATGTCTATTAGATGATAATGTCTTAGAATGATGCATTAAAGCTAGAAATGCAATAAAAATTATTGAGGAAAAAAGTTGATTTTTAACTTAGTGAAATTTTTGGGTGTCAAGACTTTGAATTTTGAAAATGTGATGGGAGTGTATTGGTGAGTTGTTGTATGATTGTATGATGATATAATAGGATGATATGAGGTGTGGAGTGGTTAAAATTGATGGAAATTCCTTGGATGTGAATTAGTGAGCAAATCGGCCTTTAGGCAAAAAAAGGTAAAATGATATTGTGTAAATTGCATGGATGATGTTTCATGCTTTAAATGGTAATTAGATGGGTTGTGTTGTGATTGTAAAGTGGAAGAATCAATGAAAAATAATGAGTGGTGTCATTTGGCATAAAAGAGCCTAGAGTGAAAGATTTAGCAAACGATGCGTAAAAGACGTAAAACGGAGAAACGACGATTGAATTAGCCTTTTGGCAACCTATTGAAGTGTAATAAAATGAGAAAGAAAATTTAGAAAAATAAATCCCTAAATAACACTAATATGGCTGAACCACCTAGTGGGAAAAAGGAGGATTTTGGTGTTTTTACGTTTTGTCGTAATTTGACGTAAACTGACGGCTATGCATGGTTGTATAGGTTGCCGTACATGGATATAAACTTGGAACAGTGAAACAGTGGATTGCCCTTGGTTTTGAACCAAGTGGATTGAGGTAAGTGAAGTGGTTAACACATGCATAATTGTGAAATTTCATGTGTTGTTTGAATTTCTAAGTGATTGGATATGTCCTCTATGTAGGCATTCCTTGTGTACCAAGCTGTGAGTTAAGCTGCTGCGGAGCTTAGTGGAAAAGTATAAGGTAACCTCTTGGTACTGGGGCTTGTTCCCCTTTTTGTGTTCCACCTTGCTAGTTGATGGCAACGGTAGGAAGTGTGTATGAGTAGTGTAGAACAGCATGAGCATGCATGTGCATTATCACAGTGGGTACTTATGTACCAGATCTCTGGCCAGTAGATATTTTTAGCCTTCGGGCAAGTGTTTCCGGACTGCCACTGGATAGGTCTCCGGGAGGGAGTTCCAGTTGACCCAGGGTCGTGGTGTGTTATCCGGATAGGAGCACACTAGGTTTGTCTCGGGTGTATATGGTTGGAAGGGGTACCTTGGTGGGTTGTTCTCTGAACACGCCAGGGGTAGTACCCATAGGCGTATAGCCGAGGACATGTCGTGGTATTGGTAGCTACCATCCCGCATGTCGTAGTTGTTTCTGATATTTCCCCCTTTCTCTAAATCCCTTGCTTTATCCTGTTTTATAACAGTGATGTTGTTTTATGTTATTTATATACATCGAAGTGAACCATTGGGCGGAGTTTTCTCCAGAACCTCTTGGTTACTGAGATATATCCGTATATCTCACCCCGTCTCGGGGCATTATTTCAGGATGTATCAGTGGATACGGAGCAGCGGGCAAGAAGCCCGCATGATGACGAGTGGAGCAGTGGTGTAAAGTTTAGATATCATGTCATTTTAGTTTATGGATTTATTTGGCAAGTGAAATGTAATATGTAAATAATTGTAGTTTGAAGTTAAAGTTGTAAATGTAAATGTAATCCAGTGTTGTAAATGTACCATGGATGTATGTAATATGATGGAAGGGCTTTAGGCCTATTGTAGGTTTATGATTATCTGCATTATGGTTTATGCATGAATTTGAATGTTAGTTATTAAAACTATAAAGGATTGAAAAGTAAACTGCATATGTTTTAAGTGTATATTGGATTGGGTTGTAAGAGCCCCAAGGCATTGTTGGACCTTGTGTGTGCCACCCATTGGATTTTGCTGGATTTCAGGTGTATTAGTGATGTTAAACAGGTTATGCAAATTTGGGGATTATTGGAAATACAAAGGAAACTCTGGCGAATTTTCTGTAGAATTGGCAGTTTTTGGGTGAACTTTGGAGGAGCGTATCTCTCTCCATAGTGGTCCGATTGGGACGTGCCATACGCCATTTTGAAGCTTAAGATGTCCCCTACATTGTGTCAAAATCTTGGGATTTTTAGTGAAGTGTGCAGCCCTGTGCAGGCAGGGGAAGTTTCTGCCCTGTTCTGGCCTGTACATGGGGTCTGTTTTTGGGTCTGTTTGGGAAATTTATTCCCGCTTCGTTACTTGGTCAAATTAAGCATACGGTATATCAAATCGAAGTTTGAGGTGTCTAGTTTATGGTGTAGAAATTTGAGAGACAGTGGCTTGGTGGTTAGGTGCAGTTTATTCCGTGAAGATTGGAGGTTTTAGGCTGTTTTGGAGTTGGTTGGCAATGTTGTTGGTCCAACTTCAAACGGCGATAACCGGAGCTCACGAGCTCGGAATCGAGTGTGTGATAGCTTGTTAGAAAGGTAATTGAATAAGGAAAAAAGATAACCTGGAGTTTAAGTTTGAATTTTTATTTTGTGTTCGTAGAAAAACAAATTAGCAAGTCCAGTTAAGTGGTAAAAACGTAAAAGTGAGGAATTGGCTAAGTGGGTTTATGGGAACCCCTTAGTATCTTGTAGGTAATAAAATAAAGTGTATAAATAGTTAAGCAAGTCTTCCGCTAGTGTTTCAGTTACGGTCACAGCTTTTTATTATTACACTTTTTATACTTTTACTGTTCGCGTAATAATCGGAAAAAGTTTATTCTCATTTTTATAAATGAACTGCTGTGATTGTAACTGCGCTTAATATCATAATTAATGTTAACAATACCGGTGTACAACGGGCTGTTACATTTTATGGTATCAGAGCAGTTTTGTTAGGGAACTCTGATAATGTATATAGATGTGTTATGTGCTACATAGTTGTATGTAGATTCTTATCGATTACTGTATGTGTAATTCCTTAGTGTGGGTCTGATCAACCCATTCCTTTGTGTTACATCTGTGGTCATCGTAAGAAGCCTGCGTAGTAACTTTGAAGCACCGAGTGTGAGTCTTTAGCCCGATGTTGTGGCTGTAGTGTTAACTGCTCCATGGACAAAGGACGGCAGTAAGTCAAGTATGAATATTAGAAGGCATAAAAGAACAGACATAAATATTATATCTGACTTCGATGAAAGTCCAGAGAAAAGTGTATTATAAGCAACAGTGGTGTACAATCTATGATATGTACAATATGAGCCTAGACGAACCTTGCAGTACTATGAAAGATAAACATATAACAGTGATGAGCTTATGAGATTGGTGAAATTCCAAGTATATGTATGTGTAGTATAGTAATACAGTTATGTACAAGTGGTCTTGGTGAATAGACTTCATCAAGGCGAGAGGTTTTGAACCTGAAGAAGTATTGAGAAAAGGGAACAAATATTCGTAT
>JAVKPL010010134.1:0-42343 GCA_032173675.1 Gastrolobium villosum | reverse complement strand
CTTTGACATGATCTCAGTTCTGAGAGAAAGAAAACACAAATTTTGTGAACTTGTTTCTTCAAAGTGTGATTATATCAGAGGTATGACAAAGTAAACTATCTTGTAAGTATTTGTGCTTTCTACTTGACTTCATCGTTTTCATATTTTCACATGAACTTGTTTTTCCCTTTTCTATTTTAAAATTTATGCTGTTACGATGTGATAGACCACCATTTAGAAAAAATGTATAGTAGGAGAAAGGGCAGGACTGCTGGGAATTCAAACTAAAAGATGCTGAAATGGAGTGTGTGAGTTTGTTAGGAATATTCTAAAAGCTGTCATGAGGGAATATATGAGAGGAGACGGGGGGGAAGTGAAAGGGAATTGAAGGAATTGGTTAGTTTTGGGGTTATTGGGAGGAAGTTGACCTCTCCAAGTGTCAGCATTGTATCTTTTGTTTCCATAAATTCTCTTTTTCTTGTTTAACCAGTGTAATTTGCAGTAACTCTTACTGTATCATCGAATACCAATACGCGTGATTCTGGTTCTTGCTTTTACTGCCCATTGGTTCTGTTATTTCTTCACCATTTTATTTCTGATGCCCATCATGATGTAGGACAAAATTCCTTGGAATCTATCTGACTACTTGTAAGATGGTAAAGGCCAAAGGTTGACTCATATACTGATACTAAATGGCCAGATAAATGAGAAGAAACACCAATAATATATATAACAATTCTTTATTACATTGTAAAAGATTCTAAGATATATTGCCAATGGGGGTTGACTTACATGGTCGACCTTCTACTTATGAAAATTAGATGACTTGGGTTTGAACCTTGACACACACCCCATGGCTATCTATTACCCAATTATATCTTAGTGTGTGTTTAAATATCTTAGTTTTATGCACAGAAAAATTTTATAATCAAAATGCTACGGAGAACTTGTAGCTGAGAAGATTTTTTTTTTTTATTTTTTTGTTTTAAATAGAAATTAAGAAAAAATGTGCTTACTTTCTCACCAAGAAGATAATATAAGATTTCAGAAAACATCGATATGAACTCTTAAGGTTTTACCGTGTCTGAATATAGAAGATCAGATTATCCTAATTTTTTCACAAGAAGCCCATTAATACTAACAAACTAACAATATAAGTATTTCCTAATGAATAATGGTATATCTGTTGATGAGGTGGATTGGATGAGAACATTTGTTTTATGTATCTGTTTCTCTCCCACTCTTGTTGCCTTTATTGCAAAATTCAGGTGACAAGTGCACTATTATTGGATTTTCATATTGCTTATGATTAGGCCTTTTACTTTTGCATTGCTTTTCTCAATGATTTATTTCCTTCCCCCATAAAGATTAGTTGTTGATCATTTATCCCAAGAGTTTGGTCAAAAAATACAGAAGAAAATCTGGCATCACTGGATAATCTTCAGCTTATGGTTGTTTTATTGTGATAACAAGTCCAATCCATCCTTCATCAGGGAGGGTGGGGCTTAGAGAAGGGAGAGGGTTACCTAATGGACCCCAAAAATAAAAGCCGAAAAATCAACGAAACTCTTGCGTAGAAGATCATTTTATCAAGTAGTGCAAACTTCCAAGTTGCTCAGTTTATATAAATACCAGTATGGAAAGTGATAAGGAATGAGATTATAACACCGCTGCATGTTACACTCAGCAATCTTGGTTTGCCTTTTTTGCAGAAAAAATTGCAACTTTTGTCTGAATGCAAGTGTATGCCAAGCTATGTAGCACCGATACTGACACGGGACACGTGGCACGATACGATACGACACTCCGACACGTTAATTCTAAAAAATGTTAGATTTCGACACGTTAGGACACGTTTTGATATTAAATAATATTTTTAATTTATGTGGTGTATATTATATTTAATATTCCATAATTTAGTAAAAAAATGAATCTAAACTTATAATATTAATAAATTTTGCAAAAAAACATAAGATATCCTAAATATTATATTAAACTCAATAAAATAGTAATCGTAATCTAACGAAACTCATCGCAATGTAACCTTTAAACCCTTTTTTGAATTTGTATAACATGTGTTGGAGTGTCGAAAAGTGTCTAAGAGTGTCGGGAAGTGTCGCACACGACACGTCGAGATTTTTGAAGTGTCGGTGCTTCATGGATGCCAAGCCTGTGTTTCTTGATTTCTGAAAGTTCATAGGAACATCCATTACTAACTCTTGTAATGTTTTGGCCTTGGATAGGGTCTTGTTTAGTTGTTTTATTCTGTTTCTTAAGACAGTTTATGTAACAAACATCATGTGTTTTACTTTCATATGAGAATTTCGTGGAACTTCCATGAAAAATCAGTTCAGAATTGGCTTAAATTACTAGTACCTGCCACAGTGAAATATGCTTAAGTGTTTATTACTGTTCAATAATTCTTTTACAAAAAAGTTATTCACGATGATAATCTTATTCTGGTAACTATTAGTATTTTAATTTTTGTTCTTAAGTTGTTTTTGGTTTGTTGTTTCGGAACATGTGATCAAATACGTTCTGCCCAAGCATAAGTTTAACCCCTTGAATGAATTACGGAGCTCTCCTCGTAGTTCAAATTGATTCTGTTTTGTCTTCAATGGTTAAAATTTCTAACATACTGGTGTCATATTTGGACTTAGTGCATGTTTAAATTGATAATAAACTTTTACATTTCTTCGATTGGATTTTGTTACAATAGACTCGAGCTGAATAATCTTCGGATGGAAGAAAAATAATAGGTACATGTATTGTTAAAAAAAGAGTTTAAAAACAAAATAATAGTTTGAGAGGTAGGATATTCATACTACTAAATTTTTCTACTACCACTTCAGTACCACTCTAATCGCCGTTGGATTCAAAAGTTGTTTTTCTTTTCTCTCTCTTCATTTAACTTTTCCTCTAATCCAATGGTGATTGGAGTGGTAGTTAAGTGGTAGTAAAAAAATTTAGTAGGATGAATATCCTACCTCATAGTTTGATTGTCAATACAAGATAATCTCCAAAAAAGCCAACTCCAAATCCGGAAGGTTTCAAAAGAGGAAAACTCTGTAACTGACCCAACCCTGAAGCCCAAAATTAAAAGACATCTGAAGCATTTGTATGTGAAAGATTATGTAACTAGTTGAATATTTTGGGCCCTAGTTCAAATTAGCCAAGTCTTTGGTTGAGTTTTTAGTATTCTGAGTTAGAAGAAGCCCAATGAAGCCTTATCAGGTGATATATATTGGAGAATATGAAAAGGAACATATGATGAAGTTCAAATCTATATCTTTTTTTTCTTTTTTTTGATTTATAAATGAGAGTTTATTCAAGTGATATATGTTTAATTTTGTTGAAGTAAGATTTTGCATTCAAATTCTCGTGAATGTAAATTTTTTTCCTTTGAACATGCTGAATTGTTGCGGGAGCAGCAAACTCTCTAGCAAATTGATGTAAAAAAAATACTTGCATTTGGGAATGTTGCTTTAAAAGGGAGTTTAAAATTGATTTTGTGTAAATGATAAATTAATAATCGTTTTAAGTGTAAATAATATTTTTTTTTAAATTTTACGAGTCATATATTTAAAATCAGTTTTAGTCAACCACAAACTTAAAACTGTTTTCTTTTTTGTCTATTTTTTTTTTAAAATTAATTCTACTCACTATAAAATTGATTTCGAGAACCTAACAATTTTTTTTTGGATACAATAGAACCGAACATTTTAACCAAGCAATTCCTATGCAAACCAATTTACAAGGCCTTAAGGCTTAAACGTGATTTGAGGAGAAACACACGTGCCCTTAAGGGTTAAGAATTTTATACTTTCAATTGTTTTGGTTGCCTTTCCAATAGAAAGGAAATATGAATTCGACATAGATCATGAGTATCATATGAGACTGATACATAAGAATTTATCTTCAAAATATTTTTGCTTTTTCCCTTCCTAATTAACTTATGTATACTTATCAGTAGGGGAATATATTTTAGTAATTTTTTAAAATAAAGTATAATACTTCCTCTTTTAAAATTGTATTTATATTAAATATTATTAACTAAGTAATAAAAGTTATAAACTTATTAAAATTATTAATTTGTAACTTTTATTACTTTGTTTATAGTTACAAGAAAAATAACGGGATTAATATTTATCGTGTTATAGAAGATAATTTTATCTCCTACATACATATAAAAATGTGTGGGGCCTATGTGAATTCATTTGAAAAGAAGAGAAAAAAGAGAGAGTTCCACACACTCTTATATGTATGTAAGAGATAAAATTATTTTCTACGAGAAACACTAATCCCAAAAATAATACACTATCAAACATGCATCAACGGGTGTCAAATTATTCTAACTAAATCCGTGGTCTTGAATTTGAGTTACGTAGCTGTATTAAATTTAGCATGAAAGAATTTTTCTGTTCTTGTGATTCTATTTGGATTACTCAGTGTCCATCGGCTAACATACTCGCTAAAAGTTGAAAAAAAAATGCGTGTCGGACATCGACACGTTTGACACGCGTCTGACATGCGGTCAATATGTTGATTTTTTTGACACGCAGTCAACTCTTTTCGACACGCGGTCAACATTCCGATAAGCATCCGACACGTTTTTTTTTTGTCTTAATTTTATTTTATTAACTAAACATAAAAATAATAATTCATAAATCAATTTTTTTCTATTATGAAATTTGACATGAAAAATTAACAAGGTATAAAAAATTATTTATATTTATATTTATGTTATGAAATTTGAATATTTGATTGGTTATATGACTTATTATAGACTGTTATATGTATTAAATATAAATTATATTATATATATTAAAAATATTATTTAGTATCAAAACGTATCTCAACGTGTTAAAATACGCCATTTTTTAGAATTAACATGTCCGCATATTGTGTCATGTCGTGTGTGTATGTCCGTGAATGTACAGTTGTAGGGGCGTTAACGGGCCGAGCCGTTGATCATCATAGTCCATTGGGCACGTGATATCAGATGGTTTATAAAAAATAAAATAAAAATAATACAGTTGTGAAGAAGTAGTCAGTTAGATCTGCTTTTGAAGAACAAACGAAGTGTAAAAATGTGGGTTTGTTTGTGTGAAAAAGGAATGGAAGGAAAATAAAATAGTATAATGAAACTTGTTAGGGGTGAAAAAATGTTTATTCTTAAAAAATATAAATAAATATTTATAGATCAGGCTTATGATTAGAGCCTGATGCATTTTTACTCTCACAGAGAGATAGAGACTCACACCTTTATTTTTTTTGTCAGACTCTCTCTTTTGAAGAAACTTTATCTATCTCTTTCTCTCTCTTAAAATGACATAAGTCATTACATCTTTTAAAATGACATGACACCCACTTTACCCATGAAATTATTCAATAATCTACCAATCCATGTGTCAAAGTGCTAAAATTCCAAGCTGGAAATACAATCCAGCATGTCAAGGTGTAACCACAATTCTTAAACAATGATTGGCTGAGAACATATCCCAACTTATCCAATTATGAAAATGGTAAGATAAGGTACTTATGAGAATGACTCAGGATCACACACACAACAATCATCATCCACCATCTACTTAGCCATAAAATATTATATTATATTTCAGGGTTCTCTTTCATTCTTGTCACATTCTACAAATCAATTGGCAGCAGGGAAAATAAGGGTCACTCACTAAGGAAAAATGGCACAAGCTATGGCATCAATGGCTGGCTTACGTGGTTCCTCTCAAGCTGTGTTGGAAGGAAACCTTCAACTCAGTGGCTCAACACGCTTGAATGTGCACAGTGGTAGCAGAGTGTCATCAACACGTTCAGGGTTCATAGTTAGAGCTCAACAGGTGCATGCTGAGCCACAAAGTAGCCGCAGAGCAATGATTGGTCTTGTTGCTGCTGGTTTGGCCTCTGGCTCTTTTGTTCAAGCTGTTCTTGCTGATGCCAAATCCATCAAAGTTGGTCCTCCTCCTCCACCTTCTGGTGGATTGCGTAAGTTTTTCTTGTTCCTTTTCATGTTACAATTCTTGTATCAATTTATAGAATAAATCTTTGGTGCTTCTGTAGCACCTAAATTCAATGCATTCAGAGGAGAGAAAAAAAATATGACAGGAAAAAAAGAACTTCAGCAGCTGACATGTAATATTCCTATTAGTGGGATGCACCGAATCTTTGGTGCAACAGTAGCACCAAAAATTTATTCCTATATATATTATGTTTGATAGTGAAATAACATCTCTCAATCAGCTCTTTTAACATTATCTTATATTTATAGAGATTGTATATTATGTAATCAATTGGGATTTCATTTGTATGTTTTTCCAATTGTAATTTCTTGTTTTTTTATTATTAGTGATTGTACATCTATATAAATAAAATGGGATTGGTGATAAATCTCATAAGTCATTCACTAATCCTTCTTAATATTTTAAGATCAGATATACTTGTCTAATGGAAATAAGTAATTTCATGTGACAATGCAGTATTGTACCCTGGAAAGTCTAAAACAGAAAATGGGTCATGGATGTTGTATTCAATGAAGAAAGATGAAAAATAGAAATGGGGTTGAAAAGTTTTGAGGTAGAATTGAGTTTGATTTTAGTAAATTGCATTTTTTTTAAGGGTTCGCTTTTTATGCGGTTACTGATGCAGTAAGCACAATACGACGTCGTTTTCGGGCGAAAATTATGTTATTTTTGTAATTTTAATTTATTTTAGGATTATAATAGTCTTTATATTTATAATTTTTTAAGATTCCAATACCAAAACGACGTAGTTTACTACATCATTTTTTAAAGGCAAAACAGGAAAAAGAAATTAAGAAATCAGAAATGGGGTTGTTGTTATTAGTGACATTAAAGAGTGGAATTTGAGGATAATTTATAACCATGGTGGGTGTGATGTTATGGAATTTGGCAGCTGGAACATTGAACTCAGATGAAGCAAGAGACCTGCAGCTGCCATTGAAAGAAAGGTTCTTCATTCAACCATTGTCTCCTAGTGAGGCTGCACAAAGGGCAAAGGAATCAGCAAAGGAAATTGTTGGTGTCAAGAAGTTGATAGACAAGAAGGCATGGCCATATGTTCAAAATGATTTGCGTTTGAGAGCTGAATATCTTAGGTATGACCTTAACACTGTCATTGCTGCAAAGCCTAAGGACCAGAAGCAATCCCTTAAGGATCTCACTGGCAAGCTCTTTCAGGATATCGGCAATGTAAGTTGATAATGAGACTATCCCATAGTTCTTTATCAATTGAAGATTGTGAAAGTTTAGAGTAATTGAAGTTTCTTAATTTTTTATTTATTTATTTTTTTGTTTCACAGTTGGATTATGCAGCTAAGAAAAAGAGCTCCACACAAGCAGAGAAGTACTATGCTGACACTATATCTTCTCTGAATGACGTCATTGCCAAACTTGGTTAATATGATTAATTTCTTGCTTTGTTCTGTGTAATCTTTGTCTATGATTTTCTCAGACTCTTTGTTTGACTGCTATTTGAAGAAAATCAAATGAGGGAAAATTTGCTATATATAATTAAGGTTGTTCTCTTAGTTTTTCAAACCACATATATGCTGCCTCAAATGAAATAGCCTAATGATATCAATATCTCTCTCCAAAACAGAAAAGTAAGAGGTAATGTAAGTTTCAATTCTTCTTTTCTAAGTACAAAACAAGAGATGCTCCTCCCCTTAGAATTATCTCAGTTTTTAAGCTGTTTGATTTAAGAAATTATTAATGTATTAAGAGTATCACATGTGACCCTCACTGAACAATATTTGAGAGTTATTAAAGTTTGAGTAAATATCCTTTTAGGTCCTCAACAAAAATACATGGAACTCATTTTAATCCCTTAGAAAAAAAGTCGATTTGTGGTCATTATGAAATTTCAGTTCTTTGAAACTGTGGTCCCTCAGAAATTCAAAAAAGATATACATTAGTCTTTAAAAAAGGATTAATATAAATACTTTTTTTCTAAGGAATTAAAATGAGTTTCGTGTTTTTTTGTTAATTACCGATAAGGTATTAATTCTTAAAGTTTATTAAGCTATGTAATGGATGAAAAATAAAATGTCAACCATTTATTGGATGTGAGGGGCTGAGGGCTATACGAGATTAATTTTTTTATGCATAACACAGTTCTGTTTCTATTTAACCACTCTGTTCTTTAATAAAAGTCCTCAGTTCACTTGTTACACTACTAAATTTGGCTTTGGATATGCAAGGTCTCGTTAAATTGGATATGCAAAATTTACTCCTTTATGTGTTTAAGATTTCATAAAAACTACAATCACACTTGTGTTTGTCAACATAACAGAACAATTCAATTTAAAGTTATATTTCCAATGGAAAAATGCCATAAAATTCAATTTTTGTCGTCATTTTTTGTTTGGATTAAAAAAAGAAGCAATGAATGACAGTAAGCTGGAATTTAATACCGTTAAAAAAATGTTTATACTTTTGTCAACGAGTCATAAACAGTTCTAGCTTCTTAGTTTTAATTACATATGCAACTTAATTATTTTTAACATTGTAAATTTATTTTCAAATGAAATAGTACTATGTATTTATGGCTCACGTAATAGTCTGAATTTACTGGACTCGATAATCTATGGCTCATTAATTAAATAATAATCATGTGTTTTAAGGGAAGACTACTCCTGCTTTTGTTCCAAAAATATTTTTTTTGTTAAACTCACTTAAAAATAAGTGAATCTCATTAAATTTTTTAGTTTTATATTGAGATCCACTTACCTTTATGTATTTATGGTTCATGTAGTACATTGAATTTACTAGGCTCATAATTGATGGCTCATTAATTAAAATATAATAATAGGTGTTAAGGGAAGAACATTTCGTGTAGTTTCTCTCACACTCACATAAAAATAAGTGAATTTTATTAAATTTTTGTTTTTGACACTGTGATTCTTATCTATATTTGAGTATATAGGAGAATAAATATTTCCCTAAATATTTATGCAGAAATGTTAAACCCACATTTTAATGGTATTAAATGAGAGTTTGGCCTCATTTGTTTCTCATTTTTTTTAATTACGTCATTTCCACCAATAATAAATGGTTATACCTTTAATTCTTCTTTTAAATATATTTAATTATGGGAAAATTATTTCTTCCTTTGCTGCATAATTTTTTTTTGACACACTAAGATAAAACTTAAAAGTAAGTGAGTGTCCCAAAATATCCCATTAACTTTTTTTCTATATTCATTATTATGGAATCCATTCAATTTTATGTGTGTGATAGAAAATAAATTTATATGGCAAAAATAAAAATATTAAACCCATTATGAAAGTAAACTTGCCTCTGAAGGCCGATGCATGTAAGGTGTAAAAACAAAATTTTTACTGCGGAAACATACATGCACACATGGGTTCATGCTTTAAGACAACATGATGTTACCTTGTTTTTGGCCTGATCAGTCAGGGAGATCAGATGTCAGGCTTGAAGGGTTCAAACCCTCTAATGGTGATCCACACCACCGTTTGTCTATGATGCAAGAACGCCTTCTTGAAAGCCACCAGATGAATACCACAGTGAGGCTTGCTATGCGCACAAGTGGTGAAGGTGGAGGCTAGGTATTCTGTTTGGAAAGGTGTAGTGAACTACCCTACAGAATGGTGCATGAGATGAAGGAGCGTAGGCTAGGTTTTGTGAAAAACCCTAAGGTGAATAATTGGACCCTTTGTGCGCACAATGTAGGTTAATTAGTAGGATGGAATGATAAGATTTTCTTACTTGAAAATCCCACCAAATATGCGCATGGTTGGAGGGAATCAAGGATTTGTTTGCAATTCAAAATTACTAACCACCTTGCATTTGAATCCTTATAAGATTAGGTCATTATCCTTTCAAGATTCTGATCTAATTATCATCATATGAACAACCATATTATGCGCCCCATTTTGTCCTATTTTGAGTCCAGATACATTGAGTAGTTGCATTCAAATTTTGAATCAACTAACTCACTGATTCTCTTAACCAACCAAATCAGAATAGTAGTACATTTAGATGACAAAATGACACTCACTTTGAATTCAAATTTGCGCACCACTTCATCATTGGATAAGATCAAATATATTTTTCTTGTTGCAGGAAATATTCCAAAAGATCTCATCTTATCCTTTTGTTATGAAACAACTTTTCATAGCCAATTCAAATTCGAATTCAAACACTTGAATTCAAATTTTCAAATATTCAAATTCGAAATTCAAAATTCAAAATTTCAAATTTCAAATTTCAAATTCAAAATTCGAATTTCAAAATTCAAATTCCAAATTCAAATTTCAAATTTCAAATTTCAAATTCAAAATTCGAATTTCAAAATTCAAATTCCAAATTCAAATTTCAAAATTCAAATTTCAAATTCAAAATTCAAAATTCAAATGTTTGATTATTAATTTAACTAATTAAATTAATTAGTAATGGCTTGGACTATCCAAGTCCATTACTAAGCTCCATGCACCCTCAACCCATTTAGGTGGGCTTCCAAACAGCTTCTTAGGCTAACAACCATTATTAGGCCTAATACCTTTAAAGCTAGTTCATCATGACTACAAGGTGTTAGTGTGTGACCCATTAGGTCCAACTTAGCTTCTGACATAACTGGGCTTGGGCCTAACAAGCCCACAACCCAATTAATGACAACACAGAGCACTAGCAATGCTTTGTTGCCCCAGAACTAGTCAGCTTAATGACTTGATCATCCTATTGCACATATTTGGTTACCATATGTATTTCCCTTCGTCTCGGTTATCTTCCCATTAACCTAGGGTAAGGAAATGTATCAACCCCTGCGGTTTAGGGTAAGCTTTATTCGAAATAGAGAATCTTCAATTTACTGACTCTAAAGGCAGATTGTAAGAACCCGCACCGCTAATTAAGGTAATTAGTGAATTAATTATGATAATTAGGAAATAATTCCATAATTGACCCTAATAATTATTAATGGGCTTAGATAATTATATTGAGTGAGTAAAAATGCTGAAAGTCGCTTTTCGGAAGAAAAGCGCAGATACCGGTTCTGCTACTCGGTATAAATGCGTACCGGAAAAGTATCCCGGAAAATTATAACGAATGCATGATAATTACTAGAATATTATGTAGGACTTGTAAAACAAGTTTCAAGTCAAAATGACGTAATTTGATGCCAGAACTGATACTGGCTATGGAAAAGCGCGTACCGGAAAGGTGCTCCGAAAAATAAAATAAAAATATGAAAAATCTTAGAAAAATGCGTAGGTCTAGAATCCGAAGTTTGGGATCAATATCTTTTACTTTGCGATTAAGGCTAATACTGTGCGATTAGTGGCTTGTGCCTATAAATAGGCACATTAGCACAAAACCCTAGGCATTTTATTACACCTACGTGGGTCTTGTGCTGCAGCTGCCACTTCCCTTCTTCTTCTTCTTCTTCTTCTTCTTCTCTTCTTCTTCCTTCTTCTTTCCATAGCCAAGTGATCACCTTTCATGCTTGTTTAGACATTTGTGAAGGTGAGAGTTAATCTTGGGGCTACATTGTGGCCATCATTCTGAGTTGAGAGGTAGTTAGTGAGCATGAGTTTGAAGCTTTAGTAATGGCTACCTTGTGGTAGTCATTGTGAGCTTCAAAGTGCCTTCTTGTGGTGCAAGAACCCACCTTGAAGTGTCATTTTCGTGCTCCTACTTAGGCTGAGTGTGAGGAACCTTGGGAGAGCTCCAAGAGCACAACTTGCCTCTGTTTTGAACTTTGGTAAGTTACCTCACTATGATCATGGGTTTATAATGCTTAAAGTTGATGTCTTGGCCATGTTTAATGAGTAAACAAGAGGGTATAAAGTATATGAACCTAAAATGAACTAAAGATGCATGCTTTAACGTGTACATGTATTAAAAGTTGGACCTTTGGGATGGATATTCACGAAATGCAGAAACTACATTCTGTCGTGAGATATCCGGATATTTGTCGAACAGATATCCGGATATCAGTATCCGGATATGGTATCCGGATATTGATATCCGGATATGGGATCTGGGTATCCGGATATGACATATCCGGATATGTCCAGTGTGATATCCGGATATGACATATCCGGATATGCCCCTTCTGATATCCGGATATCCTGGGTTCTGCGCAGACAGTAGCTGTTCTGTATGAACAGTAAGCTATTGGGTGTGTGTGGACCCTAGTTTAAGGAAGTTGAACTTCTGTAATAAATGAACTAAGTCAGAATCACATGATTAAGGGCTTATGGCTTTGTTGGAAGCCTTAAGACGTAATACGTAAAGGAAAGGCGTAGTCTTTAAGTTGTATGCTTGTTGTACATTAATATTGATGTATTATTGGTCCATATCAGATTGTGATACTGCTGTTTGTGGACTAGTGAGTGGTTGGACTCTTGGCTTGGATAGCTAGCTTGCAAGGTAAGCTTTCGTGTCCTCGGTTTAGCCATTTTGATGTTCCACCATGTCCCATGGGGATGGGTTTATGCATGCTGTGTTACATGCTTTGATTATTTTGGAAATGCTGTTGAGCTATTTATATGTAATGAGCTATTATGATATGCATGTGGTGTCCACCTAGACGACAATCCTGAGTATGTAGTACATACAAGATGGAGAAGCATGTGGGTGAGGTGCAGGTAGTATCCATGTACTCATGTAGGCATAGACGTATTCCTACATTTCTCTGGCCAGTAGATTGGAAAGCACACATGACATGAATAATTGCTGCATCGCATGATTTTGGAACTTATACTGTAATACTGTTTTTAGAACTTATATTACACATGTAAGTGAGCTTGGGGTGGAGACTCCTTGAGGACCCCTTGTCTTCCTGAGATTTCTTGTTAGAGATCTCACCCCACGTTTGGGGACGCTTATTTCAGGATCAGGTAATGTTGAGGGCTCAGGTGGCAGGAGGCCAGAGCTGAGTTGATATTGACGTGCTGGTTGTGGATTGCTGTTTATTTGACTGCTGTTATGTTTTATGCTTTATTTATGTTAAGTTATGTTGAGACTATTTGTGGGCATTGTTGCCTTATTTGGTGAGCATGGGGTTTGTCCATGCCACATGATTGTTATCGTCTTTTTATGTTAATGTTGTAATTAAAGTATCAGGATTTTGACCCAGGCTACTTGTGTAGACCTGTGGCCTTAGATACTCACTATTATTTATATATGAGGTATTCCAGTTAGTTGTCTTGCAATTTACATACAGGCAGTATTTTATGAAATTGATTAAGTAATCAAGTTGGTTAAGTTAATGTCGTCATAATTGAATTAAAGAAAAAAGTTATTCCGCATTTTTAATTAAGCGTGGCTTAATACGATAGTGTGTTAACAATCCGGGTTAACACGGGCTGTTACATTTTATGGTATCAGAGCACTTTCTAGGGAAAAGCCTGTATGTATTGCAATAACTTAGGATGTGTCATTGCGTGTCTACTTTGTGTTCTCTCTGATTAGTGTGTGTCATGATAATGCATATGTGACCACATGGCGTGGGCCTGATCAACTCATTCTCTGTGTAACTTGTGCAGAGTCATGGTGCCACCGAGGAGGAACACGAGTACGAGCGAGGATCAATCGGATCCTGTCCTGGCTGCATTGGCTGAGATGCAGGCGGCCCGACTAGCCGACCAGGAAGCCACGAGGCTGGCAAACCGGGCGATGCTGGACGCTATACGAGATGCGAACCGGCAAACCACGGCAGAGGTTCTGGAGGAGAACCGGATGGCCAACATGACTATGATGAGGGTCATGTTGGAGGAGTTGAGGGCTGGTCCTGCTGCGGGCCAGGGTCCTCCACCACCTCCACCGCCGCCACCGCCTCCACCTCCGCCTAGTCAACAGGAGGAAACCCAGAGCCAGATGGGTGAGGGTAGTCATCTGACGGGGGCTATGCAGACTATCCCCGTACTCGCTGAGGATCGTGACGAGATCGATCGCCGGCTGAATGCTTTCCGCAAGCATAAGCCACCTACCTTCGACGGATCGTATGATCCCATTGCTGCTGCCAGATGGCTACAGGCGCTGGACAAGATTTTCCGGATCATGCAATGCACCGATCCGCAGAAGCTGCTGTTCGCCACGTACATGCTGGAGGGCGAGGCCCATGAGTGGTGGACCAACCTGTCTCAGGTCTATGAGATGCAGGGTCATGTGATGACATGGCCATTCTTCGAGGAGAGCTTCTTGGGTCAGTACTTCCCTTATGACTCACAGGAGAGGAAGCAGGGGGAGTTTGACCGGTTGGTACAGGGCTCGTTGTCTGTTGACGAGTACCTGACCAAGTTTAATGAGCTGGTCAAGTTCTCTCATTTCCGCATGGCGAGGCCTACTCCTACATTCTTGGCTGCTAAGTTCCGCAGGGGACTTAATGAGGATATCGCTGGACACCTCGCTGGTCCTACATTCTTCGGAGCGTTGGTGCAGCAGTGCCGCGACATCGAGGACTACTGTCGGGCGAGTCAGGTCAAGAGGGCCAAGATTGAGGTGCCGCAGAGCGCTGGTGGTTCTACTCCCTGGAAGAACAAGAATTTTGCCAACAAGGGCAAGGGAAAACCACCGTTGGCGGCTAAGCAAGCGCCAAATCAGTTCAGAAAGACTGCTGCTCAGGGGAGCGCCGCTAGACCTCCTGCTCCCAGATGTTCTGGATGCGGGAAGTCACATTTTGGGCCGTGCTCTACCGGTCAGCTGATTTGCTTCCAGTGTGGCAAGGAGGGCCACTACTCTAGAGATTGCCCGACGGCGAGAGTTGCTGCAGTGCAGGCTGTGCCATTGCAGATGGTTCCTACTGGGGCACCAGCCATGCCACCTACTACCGGACGAGTCTACACACTTGATCGTCAGCAGTCGGACAGAGCTCCGAACCTGGTCAGAGGTACTGTTACCATTGGCGGTTCAACTATTGATGTTTTGTTTGATTCCGGGGCAACGCACTCTTTTGTTGCTACCCCTATTGCTGTGGGGCTTGAGTTGCCCAGTGATGTGCTTTCTCCACCGATGCGGGTTACCACCGCCACCGGAGAAAAATGTTTGACCTCCACTGTTCATCGCGATGTAGCGTTTCAGTGGGATGGCCGTGACTTCTCGGTAGATCTGATAGGATTACCGATGGCCAACCTTCAGATTATTTTGGGCATGGATTGGTTGTCCAGAAACTGTGCAATGATTGATTGCTGTGCCAAGAAAGTGGTGATGTCTCCGGGTGGGTCCACAGCCAGTTCCTCACCGCTCATTTCAGTCCTGCAGGCGAGGAGGGCCTTGAGAGCAGGGGCATTTGGCTATGTCATGTTGGGAGGTTTGGTGAGTGGGACACAGGAGGATCTCACTGGCATTCCTGTGGTGAGGGAATTCCTCGAGGTGTTTCCTGAGGAGATTCCTGAGTTTCCACCGCAGAGGGAGATAGAGTTCTCCATAGATTTATTGCCTGGTGTGGGGCCTATCTCGTTGGCTCCATACCGGATGTCGCCACCAGAGTTGGCGGAGCTGAAGAAGCATATCGAGGAGCTTTCAGCAAAAGATTTTATTCGGCCGAGTGTGTCTCCCTGGGGAGCACCGGTCATATTTGTGAAAAAGAAAGATGGGACCATGCGGTTGTGCACCGACTACAGACAGTTGAACAAGGTGACAATCAAGAACAAGTATCCTCTTCCACGCATTGATGATTTGCTGGATCAGCTCAGGGGTGCTTGTGTGTATTCCAAGATTGATCTCCGGTCCGGTTATCATCAGATACGGGTAAAGCCGGAGGATGTCCCAAAGACAGCATTTCGCTCGAGGTACGGGCACTACGAGTACTTGGTGATCCCGTTTGGACTCACCAATGCACCCGTAGTGTTCATGGACTACATGAACAGAATCTTCCAGCCGTACCTGGATCAGTTTGTGATCGTCTTCATTGACGACATCTTGATCTACTCCAAGACGAAGGAGGAGCATACCGAGCACTTGAAGATTGTGTTGCAAGTGCTAAAAGAGAAAAAGCTTTATGCTAAGCCGTCGAAATGCGAGTTTTGGCTCAAGGCGGTTAAATTTCTGGGTCATGTGATTTCTGCTAATGGAGTTGCAGTTGATCCTAACAAGATTGAGGCCGTGATGGACTGGGAGAGGCCCAAGACAGTTACAGAAGTGAGAAGCTTCTTGGGTTTGGCAGGTTACTATCGGAGGTTCATAGAAGGATTCTCCAAGATGGTGCTACCGATGACTCGCCTTACCCGAAAGGAGACTCCATTCGTGTGGACACATGAGTGTGAGGAGTGTTTCCAGGAGTTGAAGGAGAGACTGACTACTGCTCCAGTGTTAGTTCTTCCTGATCCTGCGGAACAATTTGAGTTATACTGCGATGCTTCTGGTAAAGGACTTGACTGTGTGCTGATGCAGAAAGGGAAAGCGGTTGCTTACGCTTCAAGACAGTTGAAACCTCACGAGGAGAACTACCCGACTCACGACTTGTAGTTGGCAGCCATTGTTTTTGCTTTCAAGATTTGGAGGCATTACCTGTTTGGCATGAAGTTTGCTGTTTTCAGTGATCACAAGAGCCTGAAGTATCTGTTTGACCAGAAGGAGTTGAACATGAGACAACGAAGATGGATGGAATTCTTGAAGGACTACGACTTTGAGTTGAGGTACCATCCTGGCAAGGCCAATGTGGTAGCCGATGCTTTGAGTCGGAAATCCGTGAGTTTATCCAGTTTAATGATGAACGACTACGAGGTGATCGAAAAGTTCAGAGACTTGAGAGTGAACTCCTTGTTTGGGGGCGCACTGCTCGAGATGGAGACAGCAGAAGTGATTAACGAGCTGATGGAAAAGATCAAAGAGGCGCAAGTGCAGAGAGAGTGTCTGGATTATGTGAAAAACCAGGACGGTGTGTCTTGGAACGATGATGGTTTGCTGCTGTTCCAGAAGAGGATTGTTATTCCTCGAGGGCCATTGACCGAAGAGGTTATGACAGAGGCTCATAAGGGCCGATTCACTATCCACCCTGGTGCTACAAAAATGTACCAGGATTTAAAAAGGAATTTTTGGTGGCCGGGCATGAAGAAGGACATAGCGGTCTACGTGTCCAAATGCCTTATTTGTCAGAAAGTGAAGATCGAGCACCAGAAACCTTCTGGTAAACTTCAACCTCTGGAGATTCCACAGTGGAAGTGGGAGAGTATTTCCATGGACTTCGTGGTGGGATTGCCTAAAACTCAGGCTGGTTGTGACTCTATTTGGGTCATAGTGGACAGATTGACCAAGTCTGCCCATTTTCTTCCAGTGAAGGTGAGCTTCACTACAGAGCAGTTGGCCAAGCTATATGTCCGCGAGATCGTGAGGCTTCACGGGGTGCCCGAGAGTATCATCAGTGATAGGGACCCGAAGTTCACATCTCGGTTTTGGGAGGCGCTGCAGGAGGCTTTTGGTACGCAGTTGAGATTGAGTACCGCCTATCACCATCAGACTGACGGACAGACTGAGCGGACCATCCAGACATTGGAGGACATGTTGAGAGCTTGCACGTTGGAGCAGGGTTCTGCATGGGATAGGTACCTTCCGTTGGTTGAATTCTCGTACAACAACAGTTTTCATGCTAGTCTGGGCATGGCACCCTACGAGGCGCTGTACGGTAGGAGGTGTCGGACTCCTACCTGCTGGTCTGAGGTTGGAGATAAAGAGCTTTTCGGCTTGGACTTTGTCCAAGATACTACCCTTCAGATCCAGATGATCAGGGAAAAGTTGAAGCAGGCGCAGAATCGTCAGAAGAGCTACTATGATGTCAAGCATCGACCACTGGAGTTCAGTGAGGGTGAGCACGTGTTTGTGAAACTTTCACCTGTCACCGGTGTTGGACGGGCACTCAGCGTGAGGAAGTTGAGCCCGCGATTCAAAGGGCCCTACCAGATCCTTGGTAGAGTAGGACCAGTTGCCTATCGACTCGCCTTACCTCCGAACCTAGCCAACATCCACGACGTGTTTCACGTGTCTCAGCTTCGAAAATACATAGCAGACCCTTCGCACGTGGTGCAGCCGGATGATGTGGAGGTTCGTGAGAACTTAAAGACTCCCATCGGACCACTCAAGATTCTCGATCGAGGCGAGAAACAGCTTCGAAGCAAGATCATTCCGATGGTCAAGGTGCAGTGGACTGGGCGTAGTCCCGAGGAGTGTACCTGGGAGCGAGAGGATGAGCTTCTCCGACAGTATCCCGACTTTCGAGACAGATATGTTTCTGATTTTGAGGACAAAATCCTTAAAAAGGTGGGGTGAATGTAAGAACCCGCACCGCTAATTAAGGTAATTAGTGAATTAATTATGATAATTAGGAAATAATTCCATAATTGACCCTAATAATTATTAATGGGCTTAGATAATTATATTGAGTGAGTAAAAATGCTGAAAGTCGCTTTTCGGAAGAAAAGCGCAGATACCGGTTCTGCTACTCGGTATAAATGCGTACCGGAAAAGTATCCCGGAAAATTATAACGAATGCATGATAATTACTAGAATATTATGTAGGACTTGTAAAACAAGTTTCAAGTCAAAATGACGTAATCTGATGCCAGAACTGATACTGGCTATGGAAAAGCGCGTACCGGAAAGGTGCTCCGAAAAATAAAATAAAAATATGACAAATCTTAGAAAAATGCGTAGGTCTAGAATCCGAAGTTTGGGATCAATATCTTTTACTTTGCGATTAAGACTAATACTGTGCGATTAGTGGCTTGTGCCTATAAATAGGCACATTAGCACAAAACCCTAGGCATTTTATTACACCTACGTGGGTCTTGTGCTGCAGCTGCCACTTCCCTTCTTCTTCTTCTTCTTCTTCTTCTTCTTCTCTTCTTCTTCCTTCTTCTTTCCTTAGCCAAGTGATCACCTTTCATGCTTGTTTAGACATTTGTGAAGGTGAGAGGTTAATCTTGGGGCTGCATTGTGGCCATCATTCTGAGTGGAGAGGTAGTTAGTGAGCATGAGTTTGAAGCTTTAGTAATGGCTACCTTGTGGTAGTCATTGTGAGCTTCAAAGTGCCTTCTTGTGGTGCAAGAACCCACCTTGAAGTGCCATTTTCGTGCTCCTACTTAGGCTGAGTGTGAGGAACCTTGGGAGAGCTCCAAGAGCACAACTTGCCTCTGTTTTGAACTTTGGTAAGTTACCTCACTATGATCATGGGTTTATAATGCTTAAAGTTGATGTCTTGGCCATGTTTAATGAGTAAACAAGAGGGTATAAAGTATATGAACCTAAAATGAACTAAAGATGCATGCTTTAACGTGTACATGTATTAAAAGTTGGACCTTTGGGATGGATATTCACGAAATGCATAAACTGCATTATGTCGTGAGATATCCGGATATTTGTCGAACAGATACCCGGATATCAGTATCCGGATATGGTATCCGGATATTGATATCCGGATATGGGATCTGGGTATCCGGATATGACATATCCGGATATGTCCAGTGTGATATCCGGATATGACATATCCGGATATGCCCCTTCTGATATCCGGATATCCTGGGTTCTGCGCAGACAGTAGCTGTTCTGTATGAACAGTAAGCTATTGGGTGTGTGTGGACCCTAGTTTAAGGAAGTTGAACTTCTGTAATAAATGAACTAAGTCAGAATCACATGATTAAGGGCTTATGGCTTTGTTGGAAGCCTTAAGACGTAATACGTAAAGGAAAGGCATAGTCTTTAAGTTGTATGCTTGTTGTACATTAATATTGATGTATTATTGGTCCATATCAGATTGTGATACTGCTGTTTGTGGACTAGTGAGTGGTTGGACTCTTGGCTTGGATAGCTAGCTTGCAAGGTAAGCTTTCGTGTCCTCGGTTTAGCCATTTTGATGTTCCACCATGTCCCATGGGGATGGGTTTATGCATGCTGTGTTACATGCTTTGATTATTTTGGAAATGCTGTTGAGCTGTTTATATGTAATGAGCTATTATGATATGCATGTGGTGTCCACCTAGACGGCAATCCTGAGTATGTAGTACATACAAGATGGAGAAGCATGTGGGTGAGGTGCAGGTAGTATCCATGTACTCATGTAGGCATAGACGTATTCCTACATTTCTCTGGCCAGTAGATTGGAAAGCACACATGACATGAATAATTGCTGCATCGCATGATTTTGGAACTTATACTGTAATACTGTTTTTAGAACTTATATTACACATGTAAGTGAGCTTGGGGTGGAGACTCCTTGAGGACCCCTTGTCTTACTGAGATTTCTTGTTAGAGATCTCACCCCACGTTTGGGGACGCTTATTTCAGGATCAGGTAATGTTGAGGGCTCAGGTGGCAGGAGGTCAGAGCTGAGTTGATATTGACGTGCTGGTTGTGGATTGCTGTTTATTTGACTGCTGTTATGTTTTATGCTTTATTTATGTTAAGTTATGTTGAGACTATTTGTGGGCATTGTTGCCTTATTTGGTGAGCATGGGGTTTGTCCATGCCACATGATTGTTATCGTCTTTTTATGTTAATGTTGTAATTAAAGTATCAGGATTTTGACCCAGGCTACTTGTGTAGACCTGTGGCCTTAGATACTCACTATTATTTATATATGAGGTATTCCAGTTAGTTGTCTTGCAATTTACATACAGGCACTATTTTATGAAATTGATTAAGTAATCAAGTTGGTTAAGTTAACGACGTCATAATTGAATTAAAGAAAAAAGTTATTCCGCATTTTAATTAAGCGTGGCTTAATACGATAGTGTGTTAACAATCCGGGTTAACACGGGCTGTTACACAGATCATCTCATGATCTCTTTTACTATGCATAGATTCCCGAGTCCTTGTAAATGTCATCCCGATTTCTCCGGTTTACAGATAACCTAATCTCTCACAGAGATTTGACGAATTCCTTCAGCTTAATACCCTAGCCCTGTGCCCTTTAAGGACACGCCCAACAGTATACCTATGAGTCTCCATGTTTCAGGCAGACGAGGCATACAATCAAAACATGCCTTCAAGAACACAGTCTAGGTAATAACTTCTGGTCTAAGGAAAGACATACCCAAACATAAAGAGATTACTCTAATGACACTATCTGTGAGATTTCCTCATAGAGTCTCTTTTTGGGTCTGTTCAGTGCGAGCTATACTCTTATAGGTCTACCCACGACTTTAGCTAAGATATCTCCATATCTGCAGCTCATGAGGTCTTTACCTTGTATCCATATACAAGTAGATAAGTCGTACTAGTCTTACCCGGGATCACTGATCCCCAAACTCAGTGTCTCTAGACTAGGAACATATAATTAGGAATAGACATGCAATATCCTTGAATCCTCATGATCGTGATCTCATCACAGATACTCAAGAGATACTTGTTCTATTCCAAGGGATTTATCCAGTTCGTTCATATAATATTAACAATAATATCGAGACACAATATGAAATTGAATAAATAGTGCTTTCATTTATTTGCGACAAACAAAGTCCTACATCTAGTGTCCTTTATTTAATCAAAAGATTGTCTCTAGGACACCCATATACTAACAAATTAATTATTGGGAAATACTTTTCTTATGTTGTAGGAAAAAAGTTATCTCATGTGGAAGAAATAAAATTATAAGTGGAACCCACAGATAAGAGAAGAGAGAAAAAAAGAGTGGTGGAATCCAACACCTTTTGTACGTGTAGGAAAGTTATTCATCTCATTTAAAATGAGATAAACATCACCCTTAATTATTAGTAGGGGTGAGATGCAGTGCTACATGGCATCTTATGGCATGTGTTCATTTTGATTTTTGGGTGCGAGTACATGCTCCTTTGCCTAAAAAGCAAAATATAGAATATAGGTGGAAATAATTATAATGATAAAAGTATTTTTGATGTGGCAAAAAGTAATATTTTCCTTATGAGAGAGGTGCTACCCCACCTAAATCCTCTTCCTTTTAAACAAAATATAAATAATGACAGTGAGATCACCTAAGAGAGACACAAGGTTTCATAGTATATCTTAAAAAAATGCCACATATCATTCTTGCATTAATTTTTTTGGTAATATATATATATATATATATATATATATATATATATAATATTTCTACAGCCACACTTTAGATAAGGTTATTTATAGTTACTAGGGGTGTTCATCAACCGATCCAAACCAATTCAAATTGTGGTGGTCGAACCAAAAAATCGATAACCGAAAACTGAAAAAAAATCGCAAATATTAATTGGATTGGATCGGTTTTTTGATGGGTTAATTAAAACCGATCCAATATATTAATTCCCCTTCATCTACTTGGGCCTTTCCCTAATCATTATCCAAAAATTTCTAAACTCAAGACCCATTAACCCATCAACTAAATCAAAGAAAAAACCTAGTCACATTTCATCAACAAAATTCCATCTATATAGAGCTTTATGTCTCATTGTTAAAAAGAACTATATCATCATTTATTGATACTTTTGTATTTAAAAAAAAAGTACAAAGCCAACATATACAAAAGATGTTATTTGCACAATAATCATGAAACAAATTTTAGGATTTTTAAAAAATCGAAAATCGATCCAATCTAAACCGAAAAAAATTGGATTGGATTTAAAAAGAAGTCCAAATCGAATGGATGATTACATGATCAAATCAAAGAGATTAGAGTTGATGATTTTTGCTTCCAATACCAATCCAATCCAGATCGCGAACACTCCTAACAGCTACCCAAAAACTACATTTTTTTATTAATGAAGGGTGTTTCTGTAATTTTAGATGAATTAATGAATGGTGTTTCAGTAAAATATATATGATGAAAAAATAAAAAATTACGGAAACACCCTTCATTAATTCACCTAAAATTACAGAAACACTCTTCATTAATCAACCAATTTCTTTACATCTCAATATACCATTAATTAATCATTTAATTACATGTCATTATAAATTAATCACTAAGAAGCAATGTGACAATCCTTGGGATACACACTTGTCCATTTAATGGTTATCTCTTAAAAAATATAATATAATTAAAAAATAATACATGACGGTCCATTTTTCATAAGTAGGGGTGGCAAAACGTGTCATGACCTGCAGGTCGACTCGCAACACGACCCGCTAAAATGTAGGTCCATAAAATTGATTGTGTATGAATTTAAGCTATGTAGCACCGATACCGACACGGGACACGTGACACGATACGACACGACACTCCGACACGTTAATTCTAAAAAATGTTAGATTTCGACACGTTAGGACACGTTTTGATATTAAACAATATTTTTAATTTATGTAGTGTATATTATGTTTAATATTCAATAATTTAACAAAGAAATGAATCTAAACTTATAATATTCGTAAATTTTGCAAATAAACAAAAGATATCCCAAATATTTATATTAAACTCCATAAAATAGTAATCATAATCCAACGAATTTAATAGTTGGAACTAAAATATCAACGCAATACAACCTTTAAACTTTTTTTGAATTTCTATAACGCGTGTTGGAGTGTCGGAGTGTCCGAGAGTGTCGGGAAGTGTCGGACACGACACGTCAGGGTTTTTGAAGTGTCGGTGCTTCATAGAATTTAAGTAAATGACATGAATTAGTGTCGTGTCGTGTTACGGGTTGACCCATGTGACCCGCGTGTCAACTCACAATTTCTTTTATACAAAAATCAATTTTTTGAAATTTTGGTAATTTTTATATATCGTAATACGGGTCACCAATCAACCTGTGTATTTTATTCAATTTTTTTCTTTTATTTTTAATTTTCATAGAAAAATTTAGATTATCAATTTTTGCGGGTCAACCCTTGTTACCCATGGCAGATCGTGTCCGAGTTTTATTATTTGATCCGCGAAAAAAAATGAGTCGTGTATGGGTTGAACAATTTGAACCCTAGGTCAGACTTAACACAACATGAACTGTCTAGACTTCTTACCACCATGGTAGGTGTCTATGTAGCACCGACACCGACATGGACATGAGACACGATACGACACGACACTCCGATACGTTAATTCTAAAAAATATTAGATTTCGACACGTTAGGACACATTTTGATATTAAATAATATTTTTAATTTATGTGGTGTATATTGTATTTAATATTAATAATTTAATAAAAAATGAATCTAAACTTATAATATTCATAAATTTTGCAAAAAAACATAAGATATCTCTAATATTTACATAAAATAGTAATCGTAATCCAACGAATCTAATAGTTGGAACTAAAAACTCAACCCAATGTAATCTTTAAACCTTTATTTGAATTTCTATAACATGTGTTGGAGTGTCGGGGAGTGTCGGAGTGTCCGAGAGTGTCGGGAAGTGTCGGACACGACACGTCAGGGTTTTTGAAGTGTCGGTGCTTCATAGGTAGGTGTTAGGTGGATTAATCTTCCTCCTAAATGTTGGTAGGTGTTATTGTTTACCATTTTTTTTTAAAGAAAAAGATCCTAAGAGGAGTAATAACTCTCTAATGGGCGTAAGCATTTTTGGTGCACCCATTGTAGGAGCATATTCCATTATTAATTTTATATAAAAATCATAGGAGAGATTCCAAATATGAGGTGTTATAGGCTTGAAATGATTTTTTAATAACCAGTTTGCATCTAAGTTATATTTTTTAATACTTTTCGTTGACTTTATTTGTGTTTAACTGCTCGTACTTATTAAATACGCGAGCTCCTAATTCCTAAATATAAGCAGATAAATGGTCAAATTAGGTGTAAGACTCCTTATTTTTATATCAGAGTAAGAACAACCTATCTCTTTATTTAAATATAAAACTAAATTTCTCAAACAAAAAAATATAAAATTAAAAATTATGAAGAAGTTATATGTAATTAATTCAAAAGAATATAAATTTAAAATTTAAAAATAAAATTAATAATGACATGTGTAGTTCTTTAAAAGAGAGAAAACTAAAATACTAATTTAATGATACAAAATGTGATAGAACAATTACAACTTAAAAGAGGTAGCTAGAGCCAGATAGAAAACAGAAAGATTATAAAAAAGAAGTATCATGAGAAATTATTATGAAACTTACAAGTTTGGAAGAAAATTCATTTTAAATATTTTATGATTTGAAGTTATGAAACTTACAAGTTTGAAAGAAAATCAATAATAGAATTTTAAATTTAAATTCTTTTGAATTAATTACATATATCTTCTTTATAATTTTAAATAATCTTAATTTTATATTAAAATAAAGAGATAGGTTATTCTTAAACATAAGGAGTCTTATGCCCAATTTTGACCATTAATCTGCTAACATCAAGTAGCTCACATATTTAATAAGTTAGAGCATTTATATATACATAGGATAAATGAAAAGTATTAAAAAATATAACTTTCACATGCGGTAAAATGAACTAACCTTTAAATTAATCATACTTATTTGAAGTACCTTGAAAATATAATTACACCTAATACACAGGCTGACCCTCAATCTGTAACGCCTCATATTTGGAATCTTTCATATGATTAAATAATAATTATAATAAGAATAATAATGTTCAAATCTAATATGGATTTTCTTCCAAACTTGTAAGCTTCATAACTTAAAATCATAACATATTCAATTTTTTTTTTCAAACTTGTAAGTTTTATAATTTCTCATGATACTTCCTCCTACTTTGCAACATTTCTCTTTTCTGTTTAGCTCTACCTCTTTTAAATTGTTCTATCACATTTTGTATCAATAAATTAGTATTTTAGTTTGCTCTCTTTTAAAGAACTATATATGTCATTATTAATTTTATTTTTAAATTTTAAATTTATATTCTTTTGAATTAATTTCATATATATTCTTCAAAATTTCAAATAATTTTTAATTTCATATTTAAAAAAAGAGGTAGGTTATTCTTATACCGATAAAAGATTAAGGAGTCTTACGCTAAATTTGACTATTTATCTGCTTACATCTACCAGCTCACATATTTAATAAGTCACAGCAGTTAAATACAAATAGGATCAATAAAAAATATTAAAAAATACAACTTACACAAATGTAAAATGACATAATCATTAATTTTTTTATACATGAAAATGAATAAAAGACAAAGTAAAGAAATAAAGACATAAAATAAAAGACTAGCCCTTTTCTTTGCGAGGATGAGGAATGCCCGTCACGTCCATTTGGATAAGAAGTTTCAATGAGTCAGGAGGTTTGTCAAAGATAACATCTTGTAATCCAGAATTATTAAGGGAAATATTAGCTAAAAAATTAGCACAACAGTTGGTTTCTCTTTTTTTTTTTTTTTTGAAAACAACAGTTGGTTTCTCTAAATACATGTATAACCGAAACGAAGATGCTGTAATTAAATCTACAATTTAAAGTGCAATAAAAAATAAGAATAGACTCACAGTATGCAGAGTAGTGGAAGAAATCCGAGCCTACAAAAAGTGTCTCCTTAAGACAATTTGTTCCCTTACTGATTTCGAAGGTTGATGAACACTTGTCTCCCAGGATAGAATGGATTACGTCTGAAGAATGATGGCATTATTAGTCAACATCTCGAACAAACACAATAGGATGCTAGAGGAATTACACTGAAAAAATGGAAGGAAGCATGCAAAACCAGATGAAGGAAAAAATCCGGCAGAGTAACAGTGCAGAAAATCGGATAATTTTCTGAAGGGGTCTATATATAGAAAACCTAAGGTCACAATTCAAAAGGCAACTATTCGACAATGAAATAATACAGCTGTTGGACACAAAAAGACACATATGTTCGACACGAAAAGACACTCATTCAAGGATGAAACAACACGTCTATTAGGATGAAATAATACATCCGTTAGGATGAAAAGATATATCTATTTGTCGATGAAAAGACACATATTTTCTCTACCAAACTTCATATTCATAACTTATGGGACTTAGACCCAAAATCCAACAATGCCCCACATGGATAAGAAGTGAATTCATAGTGACTAAATGCTTAAGAATATGAATGCAAAGTGTAATTTCCTCAACAAGAAACAATTGCATCGAGATAGGTAGAGTTACCTTTGAACCTTCTCTAGTGAAACCTATCGGATATAATCGGTCAATCGGTGGTCTGGCCAACTTGAACCGTCGACCTTTAGTTTATAGCTAGACTATAGCAGTCACACAATTGCTTCTCTAGCATTGTTGGTCCTCATTGTTGTGCCCATTTTGGCCTTGGGACACCTGCCTGGTTGTGTGAGTGTTCTAGAGAATCAACCTTTGTAAATTCTCATAGAAGCTATCCCAAACTGTGCAGTCTCACACCTGCACAGTCTTTGTAGTCCCTCTTTTTCGGGTGTCGATTCGATTCATCCATGCATGTAACCCCCCGCTGGAAGCCTGTCAGGAGTCGCTCCTTATCCATGCCCTCTCGCACCGGCGATCACTCCCCGCCCTCGTCAGCGCTTAGGATGTTACACACAGCCTGGCCTCAATCTCTAACATCTCGTAGTTGGAATTTCTCCTATGATTAAAAAAATAAATATCCCTGGACGTGCGTATGGAAAAGGCTTTGTTGGGAGAGGTTTACCCACTTAATGTGATATCCCGCCTCGAAAGGATTAGTCTTCGGCTGTCGGCTGGAGGATACCTTGGGAAACCAAAATAAATAAATAAATAAATAAATAGTAATAAAATTTAAATCTAATATAGATTTTCTTCCAAACTTGAAAGTTTCATAACATAAAATCACAAAATATTCAAAATTTAAAATGAGTTTTCTTCTAAACTTGTAAGTTTCATAATTTCTCATAATACTTCTTCCTTTTTTGCAACCCTTCTCTTTTATGTCTGACTCTACCTCTTATGCCTTGTTCTATCACATTTTGTATCAATAAATTAATATTTTAGTTGCTCTTTTTTAAAGAACTACAGACGTCATTATTAATTTTATTTTTATATTTTAAATTTAAATTTTATTGAATTAATTACATATATTTTATTCATAATTTTATATATTTTTAATTTATATTTAAATAGAGAGACAAGTTATTCTTACGCTAATATAAAAATAAAGAGTCTTAAGCCCAATTTTGACCATTTATCCGCTTACATCGAGCAACTCACATATTTAATAAGTCATAGCAGCTCACATGCTTGTTGATTTTCTTAACTCTCATTGGGAGCAGAATTTTGATCTCCCTTATATGCTTCAAAGATTAGTTCCTGAGATCAGTATGTGGAACAAAAGGGTTTTTGGGAATATTGATAGGAGGAAAAATAGCTTAATCAAGAGGATTGCAAATATTTAAGGTAGAAGGGAGGATAATGATTCAGTTCACCTGCATGCTATGGAGAAACATTATCATGATCAGCTTGGGAGGGTTCTTCTGGAGGAGGAATTGTTTTGGTTTCAAAAATCAAGACAAAAATGAATCACTAATGGGGATAGAAATACCAAATTCTATCACCTTAGTACAGTGGTGAGGAGAAGCACAAATAAATTTTTTAAATTAAAAAGCGAGGGAGATGCTTGGGTAACAAATACTGCTGATCTGAAAGAGATGACTATAAAATATTTCAAGAGTCTGTTTCATGAAGATATTTTAGAGAGAAGATGGATCATTTCTGATAAGCTTTGGCCTAATCTTTCGGTTTTGGAGAAAAATGAGCTGGATAGATGTCCAAATGATTTAGAAATTAAACAAGCTTTGTTTAATATTGGTGCTTTGAAGGCTCCAGGGATTGATGGTTATCCGACAATTTTCTTCCAAAGGAATTGGGATCTGATCAAACAGCAACTTTGCTCTCTGGTCAATCAGATTTGGAGCTATCCGAATTTATTGGCTTCTATTAACTCCACTCTTATGGTGCTCATTCCTAAGTTGCAGAATTCGATGCATATTAGTCATTTTAGGCCTATTTCACTGTGCCCTGTGATATATAAAATTTTCAGTAAAATTATGGTTAGCAGGTTGCAGACAATAATGGAGAAGCTGGTGTCTCCTGCCCAGTCTAGTTTTGTTCCTCATCGGCATATTCAGGATAACATTATTGTGGTCCAGGAGTTAGTGCATTCTATGAGGAAAATGAGAGGTAAGACATGTTTTATGGCTATAAAATTTGATTTGGAGAAAGCATATGATCGGCTCAATTGGAATTTCCTTAGAAATATTTTAATGGAGATTCAAATTCCTGGGCATCTTTCTAAGTTAATAATGATTGCTGTTTCCTCTCCTAAAACTAGCATTTTATGGAATGGGAACATAACTGGTGAATTTCAGCCTAGTAGAGGGGTTCGTCAGGGAGATCCAATATCCCCGTATTTTTGTGTGCTAGCAATGGAAAAGCTATCCCATATTATTCAGAATGCAGTGGATGGTAAGTTATGGCATCCTATCAAAGCTGGTAGAGGTGGTCCGAAGATCTCTCATTTACTATTTGCTGATGATTTAATGCTCTTCTTGGAGGCTAGTGAGGATCAGATCCATATCCTCCTCAGATGCTTGAACCTGTTTGCTGAAGTTTCTGGTCAGAAAATTAGTGAACAGAAAACCAGTGTATTTTTTTTTAGGAACACTCCTAGTGAGACTGCTGATAAAATCCTTCAGATAAGTGGATTTAAGAGAGTGACAAATATTGGCAAGTATCTTGGAGCTTTGATTCAACATGGTAGAGTCACTAAATCCTCATTTGCTAGTGTAGTAGATAGAGCAAAGGGAAGATTGAATAGCTGGCAAGCTAAATCCCTTTCCCAAGCAGGTAGAATTGTTCTCTCTCAATCTGTTCTATCTACTTTACCCTACTATCATATGCAGTATACTTTGTTACCTAAGAATATCTGTAATGAATTGGAGAAACTTCAAAGGGCATTCATTTGGGGTGATTCAGTTGATAAAAAGCATATGCATCTTATTGGTTGGGATGCTATCACTAAGCCAAAGAACAAAGGTGGGCTGGGTATTAAGAACCTCGCAGTGATGAATGAAGCGTTTATTGGGAAAATTATTTGGAATTTTCTTAATAACCATGATAGTTTGTGGGTTAAGGTGTTGAAGGCCAAATATGTGACTGTGGTAAATGGGCAGGTTGTATTCAATTGGAGAGCTGGTAATTCTATGCTTTGGAAGGCCATGTGTGAGGTTTGGCACAAGTTGAATACTAGATTGATTTGGGACATTAGTGATGGGTCAACAATCAGGTTCTGGGAGGATAGATGGGTGGATCATGATATCAATTTAGCTAGCAAAGCTCTTCTTCCTCTCTCGGATTCTGTACGGGAAAAGACAATTAATGAATATGTTACTGATGATGGGATGTGGGATTGTGGGTCTATCTCAAATTTCCTTCCGGTTAGTATCATTCAAACAATTCGGAGTATGCTTCCACCTCAAGGAGATGGAGGAGTGGATAGATTCAGGTGGAATATTAAAGGCTCTAGTGAGATTGCTGTAAAACATTTGTACAATGCTCTACTTAATGTTGATGAGGAGGAGGAGCATGCGCTGGGTGTATGGTCTTTGATCTGGAGGTTGCATGTCCCTAGTCGGGTCTGTATCCTGTTATGGAAGATTGCTCATGTCCGCTTGCCTACTAGAGATTTGCTGGCTAGAAGAAACATGGCTTCTCCAACCTGCCCCCTGTGTCAGATACATGATGAGACCATTTTACATATGGCCCGTGACTGCAATAAAATAAAGCAGGTGTGGATGGAGCTCATTAACCCTGCTTTTTACTCTCTGTTTTTTAGTGCAGATTTAAGTTCCTGGTTGCTCCTGAACTTGAAGAATGATGTTGTCATGAAACTAAATGAGCATTGGCCTATCTGGTTCGCGATTACAGTGGATTGTGCTTGGCGTTGGAGGAATGAAGTGGCCCATGGGGAGGAGGATAATTTTTTAGCTTACAAGAGTCAAACAATTATTAGGCAGGTGCAAGAGATCATTTCGGCTTGGAATCTGCGTGCGTTTGGGATGTCCGGTAGAAGACAGATTCACATACCTGTTGTGTGGCAGCCCCCTAATACCGGTTGGATTAAGATTAACACAGATGGGGCATCCAAATTCAATGCTAGAGATGCGGCTTGTGGAAGCCTTTTGAGGGATGAGACTGGTAGGTGGATTCAAGAATTTTCATATCACATTGGTAAGTGCTCGGCCTTTGTTGCCGAACTTTGGGGTGTGCTTAAAGGTCTTGAATTGGCTTGAAATGGAGGGTGGCGTCGTTGTGTTTTAGAAAGTGATGCTAGTTCAATGATCACTATGCTATCTAAGTTTGGGGGAGCAGCTCGAGAGTCTCGTTTGGTGACTAACATTCGAGCATGGTTACAGAAAGAGTGGGAGGTGCATCTGGTTCACGTGTTTAGAGAAAGCAATAGATGTGCAGACTGGTTGTCTAAATATCCTTTGGAGCATCATTTGAATAATAATTTCACTATTTTTGATTCTCCTCCTCCTGGGATTTTGCCTTTGTATTTGGCAGATTTTTCGTTGGTTTGTAATTTTCGTAGAGTTAATCTGAACTAGTCTGTGTTGTTTGGGGCTTTTTGCCCTTTCCTTTTACCAAAAAAAAATTAACCAAATAAAATTAATTTATTTTTTATTTTCAAATTATCAATTTATTACTTTATGCTTTATAAATGATTTCAATATCCTCATGGAACGAATGATATTTAGTTGATGGGTTTTATAATTTTTATGTTAAATGAGAGTTGAAATCTTATATTGTAGAGATAAAAGTATGTGAGACTCATGTGTTAGAAAAATTATATGTAAGATCCATGTCAGTACGAAAATCGAAAGATATATAGAAAAATTTGAATTCTCAGGTTGAAAGAGAATTATAAAACCCTTAGTTTATTTCAATTTTGATGTTGTGTTTGGAAAAGTCCAAAACAACAATAATCTAGAAGCAGCATCAATATTATATGGGCAAAGTCAAACTCTCAGCACAATCATAAGTTGCTATATTTAATGGGAAAAAGCATCATTTTAGAGTTTTTGGATAAAAGAATTATTCGGTTAAAGTTGATTGGATAAGTTTTTCCAAAGTAATGCAGTCAAATATTTCACCTATGCTGACGAGACTAGTCCTGTCACTGGTACTAATAGGACTCGTGCCACATCAGCGCCATGTAGGCAGTCCAATCACCGTAAAGCTTCGGAAGACCATAATTTGTGACTCGGGTATCCAAATCAGATGATTTTTTTTAGATTTCACATAAATTTTCGAGATCTACGTAATGACAGCTTATTTGACATATTTTATCTCTCACAAACATAGTTTGAAGATCTTATGGATAAACACTCTTGTGATTGTGGTACAATTGTTATAAATTCAAACTATGTTTATTGGAGATAAAATATATCAAATGTGGTGTCATTGCATAGATCTCAAAAAGTTATGTGAAATCAAAAAAAAAAAACCATCTGATTTGGATACCCAATCACAAGTTATGGCCTTCCGAAGCTTTAAGGTAATTGGACTGCTTACATGGCGCTGACGTGGCACGAGTCCCGTCAGTATCAGTGATGAGACTAGTCTCGTCAGCATAGGTGACATGTTTGTCTGCATTACTTTGGAAAAACTTATCCAATCAACTTTAACGGGTAATTCTTTTGTCCACAAGCTTTAAAATAGTGCTTTAGTCATATTTAATGGATTTTATAAGAGTTATGTTGTAGGAAAATTGATTATGTAATGTTATAGAGATTCATTTTGCGTGCCTTGATTGTTATTTATTTTGTATGTTTTAAAAAATGTGGGCTCCACAAAATATTATGTGCATAAGAAATTTTGTTGTGTCATGTTAAAGATAAAATAAAACCGATATTTAATATGATAAATCGGTGTTAGTTTAATGGAATGAAGCACCGTTCCTTCATTGAATTGCTACAAGATTAAGTAAGCTATATGAACTTTTTTAAATTATATATCTATGTTACCTTTGCATTACTTAGACTTTGAATTTTAATTGCAATGGCTAAATAATAGCCACAAGATAAAGATAATGAGGCTCCTCCTGTTGGAGTAGTAGTGAGATAAGTACCACATAATCTAGACTTAGACCAAGTGATGATCATATAAGTGTAAAAGACCTATGAACCTACAGCCTTAAGATTTTGGGTTGAGATGTGGTGTCGACCCATTTTGTGGTTTATCACTTGACAACCTGGTTTATCACTTGACAGCCCAGTAATAGATAAATCATTTAAAAAGGTTTTGGTACCATCCTTAACACTACCAACCACCAAATGAAATATTTTGTTTCCTATCTTCCATGTTTGAACCATTCCTCTGTTAATTATTTAATTTCTAAATAATGTTGGTTTTCCGTTACTGAAAAGATCATTATAGTTTTCAATTTAGTCAGTTTGTTCGTGTATGGACCAATCAATTTCTTCAATCTAATCAAAGATAAGTCATCCCCGCTAGAACCATAGTATCTTCTTTTAATTTAAAAGTCCGAAAAAATAATCAACTGCAATGAAGATTTATAAGAATTTAAGATGGCATATTATCTATCGCCTAACAAAAAAAGAAAACCTCAGAATTGAACCTAAGACACCACTAGAAACACACGTGTATTAGATGAAATTTTGTGATTAAGAATGATCTTAGACAAAGGCCAATAAGAACATGCACATTTTTGTAATCAAAAAAAAAAAAAAAAAAAAGAACATGCACATTTTGCAATCATTTGTGAGAAGCTTCATCATGAAACTCTTTGCTACATCCAAAATGAATCAAACTCTCAAAACAGTCAAACCTGATTTCTGTACCATAGCACATGTAAGTGCAGTCATACATTAAAAAATTAACTCTTTCTTTTCCCACTCTGTATTCATCTGTTTACATAAGTTTTATTTCCGCATCAAACCTTAACAATTGAGACCACAAATTCAACATAACCCGTAACCCTGCTCAGGTTTCAAAATTTGCATTTTACTTTATTTGTTACGTCCTACAAATATAAAATATTGCATAAAATCATTGAAACCCTCTCCCATATCACAACATACATGCTCAAAATATAACTGTTTTATCCCTTCTACTTTCACTCTCTCTCTCTTTTTTTTCCTTTTCTTTCTACAATATATAACTGCCTAATCAATGTATGTTTTCTTGGTATGATTCTTCCTTTGAAAACTGTCTTGATCACATGATGGAACAAGAAGGGTCCTGATATTGAGAAGGGTGCCTTATCTCATAGAGTGGGTACTGAGGAACAGCACTCACATAAGGCCACACTATTGGAACTGTAATTCCCTCTTCTTTCTTCTTCTCTTCCACAGGGCCAACACTCACAAGTTCTGCATGCCCAAAACTCTTTCTTAGAAGTGATGTCAGACAAACTGAATCAATCCCTTCTCCAGTTACCGCTATTTGATCCTTGTTTTCCCCTTTAAAAGCTGCAGTTTCCACTCCTGAAGATTTTGCAAAGAACATTTTTTCTTAAGCTATGATTTTGAACTTTATGAATAAAAAACGGTGAGAATTAATAATTCCCTGTAACTTTTCTTACCTGAAACTCCAACTGCAATCTTCATAGCTTTTGACCTGGACTTTGGGCCATTCATTGACACTTTTATCACCACGTTTTGCTGCAAACATTTCAGAACCATAGATAACATTATTTGATGAGAAGAACAATATTTTACTAGATTCTTTTTTAATCTTTGAAATGAAACTAAGTAATAAATCTTTGATCACTATTATGTAACACAGAGATTTATAACATTTTTTTTATATATATATAAATGAAACTACATGGTGGAGTTAAAGATTCCTTACCTTCACCATTATGTTGTTTAAGAGAAAATCTTGATATATGAGTTAGAAGAAGTGCTTGGAGAAAACGGGTGTGAGAGTGGTTTATGGTTAAAGGAGTTGGACAAGTGCTTGGAGAAGTATTTGTGCATTTGGTATTTATAGGCATTTTTGTTGTTGTGGAATAAAACATATCTTGAGGAAGTGTTTGATTTGAATGGTAAACTATGGTTTAGTAGAACCAGTCTTAAAAAAAAAAATTAATGTTTATTTTTAGTTATAGGAAACTGCTTAGCTCAATCGAGCGGCCATTTTTTTTTTAAACCGCGTCATCATTGTGGAAAATATCCTTTCTGAAAGAGACGCGGTTGTTAGACAACATCCTTCGAAATCAGTGTTAAATTTTAATTTTGATATCTTATCTGATAGCCGTTAGATAAAAAAAGATCAATAGTGTCACATGCTTGCAAATCATAGTCTTGATCTTTTTTAATATAACGGCTATCAGATGAGGTGTGTCAAATTTGAAATTTGACATTGATGTCAAAGAATCTACCCTATATATATATATATATATATATATATATATGTATTTACAAACGTTTACAAACTTAACTTTTTTTACAAATTACATTGAGTATGACCAGTCATACTTAGTGTAGTTTGTAAAAGTTTGTAAATATAACCTTTCCCACACACACACATATATATATATATATATGGGGCAGGATATTCTTACACCAGTGTAAGAGTTAGAAGTCTTACACTCAATCTTAACCATTGATCCACTTGTATCCAATGGCTCACATTACTAAAAAATTAGAGCCCTATATATATATATATATATATATATATATATATATATATGAGAAAAATGTTTATCCTTTTAAATGACACAACTTATATCCTTCCACTCTCACAAAGAGGTGAGACCCACACCTTTATTTTTTGGGTTTTATATTTCTCATTCAACATGAGAATTGAATTCTCATGTTGTAGAGACAAAAATCATGTGGGACCCGTATATTAGAAAAAATTATGTGTAGGACCCACGTTGGTACGGAAATCGAAGGGTGTGTAGGAAAATTCAAATTCTCATGTTAAAGGAGAATTGTAAAACCCTTATTTTTTTGTCAACTCTCTCCTCCTTTATCTATCTCTTTCTCTCTCTCTTAAAATGACATAACTTTACATCTTTAAAATGATACACACTTTACCCTAAATATATATATATATATATATATATATATATATATATATATATATATATATATATATATATATAGGGTAAACATTTCTACATCAATTTTAGATAATTTTATCTACAGCTGTCATTTTTAACTATGTTCTCCCGGGAGAACATAGTTATAACACGAAAGTTGCTTTTTTTTCTCTCCTCAGTTACTTTTCAGAACCTGTATACTGACGTGGAGAGAAGAAAAAAAGCAATTTTTGTGTTATAACTATGTTCTCCAGGGAGAACATAGTTATAACATTAAAGTTGCTCTTTTCTCTCTCTCCACGTCAGCAAGAAAGTTCTGAAAAGTAACTGAGGAGAGAAAAAAAGAGCAACTTTAACGTTATAACTATGTTTTCCCGGGAGAATATAGTTAAAAATGACAGCCGTAGATAAGCTTATCTAAAGTTGATGTAGAAATGTTTACCCCATATATATATATATATATATATATATATATATATATATATATATATATGAAAAATATTTCTCAAGCAGCTCGAGATAAGTTTATCTCCAGCTAGCCTCAAAACTATGTCGTTTTGATTAATGAAAGGTGTTTATGTAATTCTATGTGAATTAATGAAGGGTGTTATTGTAATTTTATTTATTTTTATATCATATACATTTTACTGAAACACCCTTCATTAATTAACCTAAAATTACATAAATACCCTTCATTAATCAAAATGACGTAGTTGTGGGACTAGCCGGAAATAAACTTATCTCAAGCTGTTTGAGAAATGTTTACCCATATATATATATATATATATATATATATATATATATATATATATATATATATATATATATATATATATATAATTGATGAGAAAAATGTTAAATCCTTAATAAATATTATAAATAATCTTCAAAATTAGAAGCCTGGAAGAAACTCTTCTACATATGGAGCTTTAGATAAAAGTTCATTTTCTTATCTATGTTCAGTCAAAAAGTTACTTTTTTAAAGAGCTTTTATAAAAATAAAAATAAAGTTTGGTATGATTTCTCTTTCAAAAAAGGAGAAAAGCTAAAAATAAGCTTGAGCAAACGGACACTTGTTTATCATAAAATTTAAGCTCAAATGGGTATTGCTTTTTAATTTATAGGTACTTGCAATTCTTTTTTCTTTTAAGATTTTTCCACGGGTTCATTAATTAATCGACGTTCAGTCGAGTCAGAGAGGACTACAATGGTAACAAAGCTCTCTCTACCGATTTTGTAACACGGTCATATACACAGGACTCAAGCTCAAGGTAGTCAAATTCCTATCATTTGCCTTTTCAAATATGCTCATCTTGATAATTAACAAAGTTGAAGTCTTGAAGTTAATATTAAAATATGCTACTAGTCGTCTAATTAGCTCGTCTTAAAATTAATGCTAAAGTTGTAATCAAATGCCAACCATTAGCCTGTCTGGTTATGTCTGCTATGTCTTATGTTACTCACTTATTCTTTAAATCTTGTCATTACTCCAAATGTGAACTAAATATTTTTATTGTACTTATTTTATTACAACTTTATGGTAGTTGAAAATTATATAATGCATATTGTAGAAGTCAAAAATGTTTTTTTTTTTTTTTATATTGAAAAAATTAAACAGACAAAAACGTATGTTTTAATTTATATTAGAAGAAAGCAAAACTAGTTTCTTCTGCGTCTTCCTCTTTCAAAGAAAAAATAAATAATTCATCATTATTGTCATTGTTCTGCCTGTTGGCAGATGTGTCCAACGTAGGTTGGATGATTGATCTCGGATACAAGTGTTTCTCTCTAGATGCCTATAGATTAGGTATCTGGGAGGAACGGGGATCACTGACACTGACCTAGGCGTATGCCTTCAAGGTGTGTGTGTGTGATCTACAGTGTTTGGGATTAGAAAATGTGTACCTTACTGCTCTGCTTTACCTGCCTTATATAGCCCGGCTCTAGGGTTTGGTGGCTGGCCGAGGTGCAATGTAGGCTTCGGGCCGAGGTGCGTAGTGGGCCTCAGTCTGGCCCATAACAGTTGCCCCCCAGCTTGGTAGGCTGAGTTATCTGGCTGCCGAGTTGCGTTGATCGTCTGACCTGAGACATCTCGGCTGTATAGCTGATATGAATTCACATGCCCGTCTTTTATCTTGCGGTTATCCTCCACGTGTTTCAAGTCATCATGATGCGTATCGTTTGATTATCTGCGCGCCGTCTTGGCATTTAATGCGACTGCGACTGTACAGATATCAATCGTTTTGTCTTGTCAGGTGCTTTTTGCTTTTGCATTTACGCTTTTACCCCTGTCTTTTCGTTTTCGCGGGTCAAATCCCTTGAACTTCTCCCCTCTTCCTATTTTACTGACGTTTCCCCCCTTTCTTCACCTTCTGCTTCTTTCGTTATTTCACTTGCGGTTTGTGACATTTGTGCTTTCAAGGTTTTCTGGCGGCATCAAACTTCTCCGTTCGGTACTTTAGCGTCACTTGCTCTGTAAGTATAAGTTTTCTGATCTCTTTTATCTTCTTGCCTTCCATTATTGCTCGTTGCTTGCATTCCTGTGGTTATTGCCTTCATTACCGCATTTAGTCTGCCTTCGCATTCGTCCTCTGCATTCGTCCTCTTTACATTCAATTTTCTTACTATCGCTGGTTGGCGTTTGTTGCTCTTGTCTGGAAAAGTTTCCAACATGGATAAGGGAATTCCTTATGAGTATAGGAGGGCCACTTGTCCTCGTGTTTTCGGCCGGAGTGATGAAATCTTGGCAGAGGAGGAAGCTAAAGCTGCTGAGGAGGAGGTGATTCGAGGCCATGGTGCCTCTTCTAGCCGTGGACTTCGGCTGCCGGCTTCCAGGCCCGAACGTCGTCGTCGTGTTTCTGGCTCTGGACGCTGTCCACCAGTGGGATCTCGTCCCAGTGGTCAAGGGCGGCCTCGATCCTCGAGGCGAGGTCGATCCTTGCCTTCTACCCGTACCGCGGGCTGTATGCCCACAAGCGTCAATCTTTCCTTAGATGATAGACCTAGGTCGTCTTCCCTCTTTATCACTGGTCCCCGAGATCGAGTTTCCTTGAATCCGTCCTCTGTTCAGCCCCTACCATCGACCTCCTTTTCCCAGAATCCAAACCCATGCTTTACTTGCGTTCATCTCAGTGCGCAATTTATTGGGAATGGTAATGACTTCATGGCGAACCTAGTCTTAGGCAGTTGTTCTCACCATGTCGGACTTAGAACGTCAGTTCCCATGACCTCTTCAGATAGTTCTTCGAGCTCTTCACACTGTAGTTTATTTAACTCAGGTGCGTGTACTTTGCTTCTTTTGTTGTTTTTAATCCACCCATTTTGCTGTTCTAGGTTCTTATGGAGTCCCCTTCTGCAGAACTCAACGTGGAGACTACCTCATCTAACCATGAGCTGGAAGCCGAGGTTGCAGCAGTTGAAGAAGGTTCTGCCCCAGTGAGTGTCAGTCTGCGCCGGCAGTTTCCCTGGGTAACCCAGGAAGTCCTTAGTTTTAGGTCCTCCCTGACCACAGAGGAGATATCCGGGTTACCCATTGGTAACCCGATAGGTCGGAATCCGCAAGAGCCTCCCTTTTTCTTCTTTTACCGAGATTTGATCACAAAGATCGGTATTCGCTTTCCTTTTTCCCCCTTTATTATATGTCTTCTAAACCATTTCCTTTTAGCTCCCACTCAAATTCACCCTAACGGATGGGCATATATTGTTGCCTTCGAGCAACTCTGCGTATCCTTGTCCGTTAACTGTTCCGTTGCCCTGTTTATGTATTTCTTTAATATCTATACCCCACGCTCCGGTTCTGAACCCCCCAAGTTGAAGGGTTGGGCCAGCATCCGGGGTCGTATTAGTAAGCCGTCTAGGAGGTTGTTTTCTGTATACAGTGACTCCTTCAAAAATTTCAAGGGCGCATATTTCAAGGTCGTGGCCGAGTCCGGTGAAAAGCCATGGTTTGTTGGGGAAAAAGATGAGGGGAAATTCCCATTATACTGGTCCCATCGGCATTATCTTCGCAAGTCGGCTGATTACAAGCTGCCCTTATCTACCGAGGAGAAACTCAATGTCAAGACCTTGCTAACCCATATCCAAACCCGGGGTCACATGAGTGCTGCGTCCTTGGTTGCTAAGTCCTATACTGCAAGCGATCAGCCCAGTATGCTTTTCAACATTGTTTTCTTCTTTTTTTTTTTTTTATTTACTTGTCGTTTTTATCCTGCTTTGGAGTCTGATATGTCCTTGATCATGCTGGTAACCTTGCTTCTTTTATTTGTCAGGTTTAACCATGAACCCCAGCTCGGATGACGTGCCTGATTATTGCCGGGTTTTGCGGGGCAAGAATGTAGCCCGTCCTCCCCCCTCAAAGAAAATGAAGGTTGCTGCTCCTTCCCCGGGTGCGGGTTCATCCAACCCTGAGCCCCATCATGGCACCTCCATCCTGGATCTGACCAATGATGGTGAGAATTGGCTGGATAAGGAATCGGAGGAGACCCCCCTTACTACTGGCGGCACCACCCGGGCCGTGGTATCTGTTGCCAGGGGCAGCGCCCCACCCTCTCCCCTGCCTGCTGGCTTAAGGAGGGGGTCATTATGGGAGATGGGAGTCACTGCCGAGCTGCGCGGCGTGACCCGCGCTCCACCTTCCTTCTATGGCTCTCCTGCTCCTTCGAAGGCCGAAGCGGACGAGCTACAGAAAGCCGAGCAATATCTGTTCAAGGCGGCTTCCTTGATGAAACCATACTCCCTTCTGCTCGAGAAGCATTCCGAGATTCTGTCCGAGAAGGACAACATGCAGAGTCAGCTAGCCGAGCTTAGGCAGGAGAATCAAGCTCTGAGGTCTGATGCAGCCAAGCTCAGTCTCTCAGTGAAAAATTCGCAAGCCGACCTGAACGCCATCTCGGATTGCTGCGGAGTAGAGAGTGGCAAGGACGCCGTACTAAGGTTTATCAAAGCCAAGCTATCCATGCTGTCCAAGGCGGAGGCTGCGCATGAGGAGATGGCCTCTCAACTTAAACAGCTGAGGGCGCAGCAGGGGCAGTTGCAGGCTGATTATGATCAAAGCCAGACTGTACTTGAACATGCTGTGGGTTCCGCCTTCTCCAATGCGGTAAACCAGATTAAATTTTTCAACCCGGAAGCGTCTCTTAACCTGGATCAGCTGGACTGCTATGGCTACATTAGCGGCGGATTTTCCACTCGGCAGCCGAGGAGCCAATTGCAGCGGATGGGGACGGTTTTGTCCCTGTCATGGAGGAGGAAGATCGGCAACAGGATTCCGGCTCTCAGCCAAATTTGAGGGGAATACCCCGTAATTTGTAATACGCCATTGTCATTCCGGCTTTATTTGTATAAACACTTTTTGTTCTAATTAATTCAAGAATAGAATTAACTGTGTAGCTTCTGTTTGAATTGCACTATCCGTCTCGTATGTTTCGAGTTTTGTTGCCGGATTTTTGATTTAGCCGAGATAACGTGAGAGGGCGTCCCCTCAGCACAATTTCCCATTTTCCATAAATGGGCCAAGGTTAGCACTCTCAACCTTGCCCTTTAGGCAAGGCGGGTTCAAACACCCGGGCTTAGTTTTTTTTTTTCTTCGCGTATTTCGAACTTCCAACGGGTTCATCTATCGCGGATTCACTTTATATTCGAACTCTCAACCAAGTTGGCGGGTTCGATTTGTTAACCCGGTTTAGAACGCTCGGCTCTGGCCTATTTGGCCGGCTAGGTTCCCATAACTTCGGATTTCAATCTAGAATTCAGAACTCCCCATTTAACATGGGATTGTGAAGCTCAGATTCTAGTTTAGAAATGAACACTCAACCGAGTTTCTTTTTTGCAACGGCGGGTTCAATTTCTTGCAACGCTGGTTTCCAGACGTCGTAATGTGCATTCATTGCATAAATTATTAAAGTTGGACACAACTTATAAATAATAGAAATGCGGAATTCATTGAATTACAAAGTTATAAAAGAAAACATCGTTTTTGCATTGTGCAAGCAAGACATTTGATTTAACTGTACATATTTTTTCAACTTATCTGCATTCCATGTCCTTGCCACCTGCTTTCCTTTCAGAGTTTCTAGCACGTAAGCTCCTTTGGACAACTTGTTTTTGACTCTGAACGGTCCTTCCCATCTTGGGGCTAATTTTCCTTGTGACGCGTTTCGCCCCCTATATCCGCCCTTCGCAGGACTAAGTCCTCAGCTTCAAATGACCGAGGTCGCACCTTTTTATTGAACCGGTTAGCCACCAGTTGCTTGGCCGCGTAGTTTCTGCAGTACGCCATAGTTCGGATTTCTTCTATTAGGTCAAGCTCAACCGCCACCTTGTCATTATTATCCTTCTCTGTTTGCGTAAGAGTTTGAACTCTTCTCCAAGATGGTTCCCCTAACTCCACTGGGATCATGGCCTCACATCCATATGTGAGTTTGAAGGGAGATTCGCCCACCGAGGTTTGAACCGTGGTTCTGTACCCCCAAAGCACGTAGTAG
>JAVKPL010010133.1:0-41751 GCA_032173675.1 Gastrolobium villosum | reverse complement strand
AGAATACATATCAGTTATGATTTTGATGCTGACACTGTAACGTTCATACCTTAAGACTATGATAAGAAAGAGGATTTAGGCAATCTAATTCAACTTGTAGTTGGACTTGTGGGTATATAATGAACAAAAAAATTGTTCTTCATTCGATCAACCCGTTTCAATTAGTGATATTACATGTAGAATGTGAATTTTTTTAAAAAAATCAACCGATTAACTGTGAATCATCCAAATCACATTAAAAGAATTATTTTTTTAACCAGTTTAAGAATTCAATTATTTTCTTCGAAATAGTTCAATAATCAAATCATTTTTTCAAAATCTAAATCAACCGAATTGACTTTGAATCATCCTAATCACGTTAAAAGAATCATATATTTTTTTTTAACCAGTTTAAAAATTCAATCATTTTCTTTGAAATAGTTCAACAACCAAATATTTTTTCAATTTTGATTCGGTTTTTGAATCGAGTTACATTACCAATTTGATTCAGTTTGGATTAAAAAATGAAATGAACTGAACCTAGATCATTTTTAGAAGTGTGAAAAAGTCAAATGAATTGAACTACAAATCAAATTAAACTGCAGCATATAATTTTAAATTAGTTTTAAAAACAGAATTATTTTTTCCGAAATGATTGGATAACCAAACTACTTCTTAAAACTGATTTGATTTGTCATAACTAATCATTTTTTCTTATACTAGTGAAAATTGAACACATAATCTAATACAAATTACCAAAACTACTTAAACCAACTCTAATGGCTTAACTTAATTACTATTTAGGTTCAGTTTTCAGTGCACACCCCTAATTCCACGACACTAAATAGGATGTTGCTTTGATTTTCAAAATTTTCTGTCTATACTCTATGTAAATTGATCAATGAAATATCAACTTGTTAAATTTATTCCTTTAATTGAAAGAAAAAAAAAACAGTATAAAAGGAATTTTTAAAAACTAAAGCAGCACAAATAATATTGTTTAAGGGCTCAAATATATTTTTACTCAAAAAAAAAATGTGCATTTTATAATTTTTTTGTCAATATTATTTTTTGTTTAATACATTGATGATAATTGAACACATAACAATACAAATTACACAAAAGTATAAAACCTTCCCCACTATACCAATATTAGTGGTTTTTATGTCAATATTGTTGTTTAGCCATGAGCAGGTTCAAAAAGGAGTCTAACATTATTAAACACATAACCTAATATAAATTAGGGATAAATAACAATCATGTTATAGGAAAAAATTTGTGTCATACAATACTACCAACAAAACAGAATTATTGAAAACAGTTTCTCTTCCAATTTCTTTATTATTATTTAACTTGTCATTTTTTCTTGCAGGAAAAAAAATTTGTTACCGCTGAAACCAAAACCCTATAAATTACCCAAAACCTTCACCACTTACTAGTGGCTTTTATGTAAGAGTTTATGTTTTCTAAAGTTACTTTAGACAACTTTATCTAATGTTCATCGAAACGATGTCGTTTTAGGGTGAAAATCATGGCGTTTTTATAATTTTAATTTATTTCAGAGTTATAATAATTTTTATCATTCTAATTTTTTAATTTTTCAACCCTAAAATAACGTCATTTTAATGAATATTAGATAAAGTTATCCAAAATAACATTAGATACTTTTTTCCATTTACCTAAATATTATTGTTTATCAATGAGCAGGTTCAAAAGCGAGCCCAACGTTGTGGCCCAAAGCCCGTCTCACTCCAACACAGACCACTACAGAATAAATTGTAAACGTAAAACCCACCTTAAATCTCACAAAATATGTTAATTCCTTCAAGAATGAGAATGGCGTTATCCCCATCTTCATGTTTTTCTCTGACACCACTTCCTCTTCCTCGTCCCTTCATTTCTCAGCTCCAACGGCACCGTATTGCTAGTCTCAAACCCTATACTTGCTCTAAACACAGTCTTGCCGTCGCTGTCTCCGTTAGAGCTTCTACTCCGTTAGTGCACTCAAGCAGAGAAGGGCTTGACGCTGTCAACATTGCCGAAGATGTCACCCAGGTACTACCATTATACTAAATTCCTATGATAAATCTCAATAAGTTATAATTGAATTATGTCTTTGCTACTTTTCATAATAATAAATAATAATAATAATGATGATAGTAATACTAATACTAATAATAAATAATAATTCATTTTTTTGATTTTGAATGATTGTTGTTGCTAATTAATGTAGTTGATTGGAAATACACCAATGGTATACCTCAATAAAGTTACAGAAGGCTGTGTGGCAAGCATTGCTGCAAAACTTGAGTCTATGGAGCCTTGCCGAAGTGTCAAGGACAGGTAAATAGTTATGTTTCAAATTTAGTTCTGTTTAGGATTGGTACTGTGATGTGTTAGATAATTGCACATTTGAGTACGACTATTAATTAATCAATTTGTTTTTCTTTTTCATCAAATTGAAGGCTGTTATTTACTCTATTAGAGATATATAAAATCACTAACTTAGCCTCACCTACCAGCTTAAGCTTTTGGGTTGAATTGGTTCTTTACCTGCTATCAGAGTCTCGTGTCCCGAGTTCGATCTTCACCGCCCCTACTTTCTCTTGTGGAATTTTCTTAGCATAGGTAGGTGAGCCTGTTCATTGTCCACCTTTCAAGCCTAGTGGGCTCTCGTGTGAGGGGGCGTGTTAGAGAATAGTATAAACCATTAAAAATCCCTCACCCACCAGTTTAAGCTTTTGAGTTGAATTGATTCTTTACATATTCTACAACATTTCATGATTTTCACTTTGCAATGTACCTTTTGAGGTTATGCATCATGTGTTAACATTTGTTATTGTTCAAAATGTCAGGATTGGCTATAGTATGTTATCTGATGCAGAAGAGAATGGAACGATTTCTCCAGGGAAGGTAAGTTGTGAAGTTTTTCGGTGTATAGATCAATGTGATCTTTTCCAGTCCAGCTATCTTTGAACTTTTTGCACTATGATGTAATAATGGTTTGTTCTAAGCTGAGGGTTAGAATCTTGAGTTTTCTATAAATCCCTGATTCTGTATTTGTGCAGACTATTTTAGTTGAACCAACTACTGGAAATACTGGGCTTGGCATTGCTTTTGTTGCAGCAACAAAGGGGTATAAACTTATAGTCACAATGCCTGCTTCTGTTAATATTGAGAGGAGAATCCTTTTATGTGCATTTGGTGCAGAGGTTGTTTTGACTGATGCAGAGAAGGGGTTGAAAGGGGCAGTTGACAAAGCTGAAGAAATTGTTCGGTGCACACCCAATGCTTACATGTTTCGTCAGTTTGATAACATGACTAATACAAAGGTTAAGCCTATAAGACCTTCACCTTATTAATTGCTGTGTTTTGAATTATATGGTGCATCAGTGAAAATAGATATTCCAGCATAAATTAAGTTATATTTTATTAAGATTTATATTCACAAATTACAGATCCACTTCGAAACTACAGGGCCAGAGATATGGGAGGATACCTTGGGTAATGTTGATGTATTGGTTGCTGGGATCGGAACTGGTGGTACTGTTACAGGCACTGGAGGTTATCTGAAAATGATGAACAAAACAATTAAGGTTTGATTATTCCTTTGATTAGCATTTTTTTTTTGTGTTCCTGTGTTGGGAGGGGGGTGAAAGAGAAAATAAAGGAAGGAAAAAGGATCTAGAAGGAAGGAATATAACATTAGTATGAGTATTCTAGATTAAACATACACTTGGCCATCGTTTTCTAGCAAGACTTAAATTGTGCAACATACATGAGCGTATTGGGCATCTGATAGACAATTATTTATATGTGCTTCTTATATTTAAAATGCAAGTCATGCTTTATCTGTTCTATTGTCTCATCTTGCACTGAAGTTTGCCATACCATATTATGTCTTGCTTAGGTGGTTGGGGTGGAACCTGCAGACAGAAGTGTAATTTCGGGAGACAATCCAGGTAAACTTTTTGAAAGTTTATGAATGATCCTTTTTTTTTTTCTTGTTTTTCTTCGAGTCGTTAGTTTCAAGCTCAATATCCACTTAAAGTGGATTTTCTTGTCAGCTTTTAATGTATCAGAGAGTATTTTGCAGGTTTCCTGCCAAGCATTTTGGATATCAAACTGCTTGATGAGGTTGTCAAGGTAAGTAAAAAATTTATTCCTCCTCTGTTGTATACTTGCCTTTTTAATTCTGGCCACAGTAACCTGCTTGGGTTATTCACTTTGGCTTTGCAATTTCTATACTAAAGAACAAGCTGTATGCTTATCATGATTTTAGGTGATAAAGAGTTCAATTCTGGAGTAGGATATCTAAGTGATTTAATTGTTTTACCTGGAGTGTCATCCACTGAACACTATTAGTTGTTTCTTTGGTTGCATTTTATTTTTAATTATGCAGTGCTTTTATCTTCATAATTTGCTTGTATAGATTATTTTGAATAACAAATTAACTTGACACGAGTGTACAGGTTACCAATGTTGAAGCTGTTGAAATGGCAAGGAGATTAGCATTGGAAGAAGGTTTGCTGGTAAGTTGTATTTAAAGTATATTTAAATATATAATTTGTTTCTGTGTTTCTTACTTCAATGTCATTTATCAGCAAAGTTTTGTTGGGAATTTAAGTGTGAGTGATAAAAGTCCCACATTAGAAAGGAATGGGTTAAGCATAGCACATATAAGTGAAATAACTCATAAACCTAATGCCTTAAGGTTTTGGGTTGAGATATGGTGTCGAAACCCTTTGTTGTGGATTTGTCGCTTAGGTCCATTTGATGTGTGGATGGTAGTCTCCCTTAATTGGGCTCCCCCTAGCCGCTTCCTAATAGCGGTATCAGAGCCAATGGTTGATTGGCCTGGGTGTATCGAGTATTTGGAGATGGTGGTTGGTGTTCGGGTTTGTATGCTGCTCAAATCCATGTTGTGGACCAAGAGATTGACCATCTCTCGGTTGGTAATCCCATTAATACTCGAAGAAGCTTCCGCTTGAGGGGGAGTTGACAATTGTAGTTGTAGGACTCACACTTGAGGGAGAGATTATTGGGAATTCAAGTGTCAGTGATAAAAGTCCCACATTGGAAAGGAATGGGCTAAGCACAACACATATAAGTGAAAGGACCCATAAACCCAATGCCTTAAGGTTTTGAGTTAAGACGTGGTATTGGAACCCTTTGTTATAGGTTTGTCGCTTAGGCCCATTTGATGCATGGATAGTAGTCTCCCCTAATTGGGCTCCCCTTGGCCGTTACCGAACAAGTTTAGGCTCATGTTTTGGCATTATGAGTTTAGTCCTGATAAATTTATGCAAAACAGGTACTAGCACTGTTTTTTTTGCATATAAACTTAAGTGGAACAGTGACCAAAGTGTCATTGTTTGGCAATTTTTTTACCTAAATGCCACGCGAACGGTACTTTTTACCAGACTGCCACGCGACATAATTCGCTACGACTGGGAAGGGTCAACTTGGCTCAGCTGTAAGTTTGCTTGCCGTGGTGTGTCAGGTCGTGGGTTCGAATCAGCCTCTCTGTAAAAAACAGGGGAGTTTAGCCTCACGAAGTGTTTTGGCATTATGATTTCGTGACACGTGGTTACATTGTGTACCAAATTCACTACCACTAGTAGCGAATTACATCCAGTCAGCTTTTTTCTACAAAAATGTGCCACGTGTCACAAAATAGCACTGTTTTAGCAAATTATAAAAAAGTACTGTTTACGTGGCATTTAGGTAAAATTTTGCCAAACAGTGGCACTTTGGTTGATGTTCCAACTTAAGTAGGCGATCTGCATTGAACATTCTTTAGGTATTTTTGGTGCGTGCGTGTATTCTAGATGCAAAATTCTATATAGTTATCAGTTTGTCCTTCTTCGTCTTTATTATTGTATGTTGCTAGACATTGCATTGTTAATGTGACTTATAAAGCAGTTTGGTTATTAATTTTTAGAATATGTTTTTGTCATAATTATTTCAAATTTCTATCTAGGTTGGGATTTCTTCAGGAGCTGCAGCAGCTGCTGCCATAAGTTTAGCAAGACGGCCTGAGAATTCTGGAAAACTTATTGCAGTGAGTTTTTTCTTTTTAAAATACTGTGACTTTCTTTTATTCTGTTTTCATTGGTGCAACCTACGCATTTGCATTATATATATATATATATATATATATATATATATATATATATATATATATAAGCACTTCATTACTTTTAACATTGATATTGATATAATAAAAAGAAGCTTTTTGAATTTTTCTTACAACTATTGGTGTTTTGCCTAGGGATATATTTCTCTATGTACTTAAGTGCTTCTGTTTAGCGTGAGTTATAGAATGTTGAACTCATTAGTTCATTTTGCTCTCTACATCATCTTTGGGTCCAGGTTATGTTGTTAATTAAACATGCTTATTTTTGGTATTCTTATCTCCTTTGTAATTAGATCATTATGACTCTGATGGGAAGCCATTGAAGGTTTATAATAGGAGGAGAAGAAATAAGAATGAGCATGAAGAAAAAGGAAAAGGCCCAAAGGAAGATGAAGATAAGAATGAGCAGGAAGAAAAAGGAAAAGGCCCAAAGGAAGATGAAGATGAAGGATATGAAGAAAGCCCAAATGCAAGCCCTAAGGAAAAGAGAGCAGGAAAAGAGAAGGCAAGGGAGAATGGGAGTGAAGGTGGCCACGTGGCACAGCCAAGGGAGTAACAGAAAAAGGGAATTAGTGGTGAGGGAAGGGAAGTTAGTTAGAAGAGCGAGAATGAGGTAGAAAGGGAATTGGTGATAAAGAAGGGGAATGCAAGTGTAAGGGTAGTTTTTGAGTAATGGTTTAGTGAGTGGGAAAGGGTACTCAGAGAGTCCCTTGGGTGTTGTTTCTGTTTTTCCTCCAAGGCTAATTAAAGCCATTGTTAGTTGTAAATCTGCAGCTGTAGCCTTTGCATGAGCCAAAGTGTCTCAGTTGGTAGAAATATTTCAATACAGATTTCTTCTTTTACTTATAATTTGCTGTGTGGAAATCTGGTTTCATCATTTTGGTATCAAAGCTCCCGTTCCTTGGAGCAGTGAATGGTAGTAACGAGAATGGAGGCAAGATTGGAGTCAATAGAGAGGAGGACTACACAATTCGAAGGAAGAGTAGAGGAGATGACCATCGAGATGCGTCAACTTCGCGAAACTGTGATGGCTTATTTTGATCGAGTAGATCAACAGGAACCGAATTCAGGAGGAGGACGGGGATCGAACAATAACGGAGCAGGAAATGCAGGAAGAGGCAACCGCAACGGTGGCGGTAGGGATGACGACCGCATGAGACGGCTGGAGGTTCCATACTTCGCCGGAGACGATCCATATGGCTGGATTTATCGCGCGGAGAGGTACTTCCGGATCAATCTGATTCCGCCAGAAGAACAAGTGGAGGCCGCATCAATTTGTATGGAAGGAAAAGCTCTTAATTGGTTCCAGTGGTGGGAATCCAGGAACCCGGACATCGACTGGGAGCAACTTCGTTCGGCGATGTTGCAGAGGTTTCATACCTCTTCATCTGGAAATCCTTTCGAAGCACTCATGTGTCTCAGGCAATCAGGGACGGTGTCTGAGTATAGGGAGAACTTCGAAATGCTAGCGGTACCCTTACGAGATGCGGATGACGAAGTTATGAAAGCGGCTTTCCTCAATGGGTTGCGGGAGGTGATTCGCGCGGAGGTGAGGTTACATCACTTCACCAGCATGGAGGAACTGATGACGCTGGCACAACGCGTCGAAGAGAAGGAAATAGTGACTGGGAGGGGAGAAGCGGTTATGGGCCGCAGTAGTAATGGGCCAGGAGGGGGACACCATCAGAAGGCTGCGTTGCCAAACCGCGGTAATCAATTTGGGCCAGGTGGACGAGGGCCCAATCATAACGGGTCTAATACTAGTGGACCGCGGACAAGTGGACCCCAGCCTCAACCCAACGACTCCAATCCCATTTTAGGGCAAAAGTCATCGATGACAGGAGAAGGGCAATGTTCCACGAGTGGAGGGGCGAACACCTCTGGCCGCCGTAACCCTCGATTCAGGCGACTGACGGAGGAGGAGATGGCGGAGTATCGTCGCCGGAATCTATGCTACAGGTGTGATGCTCCTTTTTCCCATGACCATATCTGTAGCAATCCCAGCTTACGGATTATGTTATTGGGCGTCGGAGATGAAGGAGACGACATGAACGAGGAGAACGAAGACGGTGCGGCCAACGACGGCAGTGGAGAGCAACCGATAAGGCTAAGCATGCACAGCGTGGTGGGGGTAACGACGAATCATTCGTTGAAGGTTTGGGGAAAAATACTGGGACGTACGGTGATGGTGCTGATAGACTCAGGAGCAACCCACAACTTCATTCACGATCAACTAGTGAAGGAGTTGCAGTTACCCATGGATGGATCCTCGATGCACAAGGTGGTGGTAGGAGATGGCCACAAGGTACACAATAGAGGAGTCTGTAAAAAGGTAACCATCTCTTTCCCAAATCTGACTGTGATTCAAGATTTCTATCTCTTCCACTTAACGGGTGTGGACGTCGTACTGGGGTTTGAATGGCTGGCTAGTTTGGGGGAGATCCGGGCCAATTTCAGAGATCTGAATCTGAAAATACCTACGGCAGATGGGGTGATCGAACTGAAGGGAGATCCAGCCGTGACCAGAAGCATGATGTCTTTCAAGAAAATGGGGAAAACGTGGAAAAAAGGAATAGAAAAATATTACATAGAGCTGCGTTTGTTGACAGAGGAGGATAAAAAAAAACCGAAGATGGCTGATGCGTTGGTAAGAGTGTTACACACTTATGAGGATGTCTTCATCACTCCTCAGGAACTTCCTCCAACGAGGGCCTGTGACCATCATATCAACTTGAAGGAGGGGGGAGAGATTCCCAACATTCGACCATACCGATATCCACGATACCAAAAGGAGGAAATTGAGAAGTTTGTGAAGGAGATGTTGTTGACAGGTATGATCAGACCAAGTACTAGTCCATACTCAAGCCCATTGATCCTGGTCAAGAAAAAAGATGGAAGTTGGAGATTTTGCGTGGATTACAGGGCTCTAAATCACATTACCGTGACGGACAAATTTCCCATGCCCATGATTGATGAGCTCCTCGATGAACTGGGAGGAGCAGTGATGTTTTCCAAATTGGACCTGAAATCGGGTTACAACCAGATCCGGATGTGTGTGGAGGATATTCCGAAGACGGCATTTCGGACACATGAGGGACATTACGAATACATTGTAATGCCCTTTGGGTTGAAGAACGCTCCGTCCACTTTTCAAGGGTTGATGAATGAAGTCTTCAGGCCATTTCTAAGGAATTTCGTCCTGGTCTTCTTTGATGACATCTTAGTGTACAGCAAAGATGTTCACTCCCATGTTCAACATCTAACTGAGGTATTAGATGTTTTGAGGCAGAATAAGCTGACGGCCAACAGGAAGAAATGTAGCTTTGGTAAAGATGAGCTGGAATATCTGGGGCATATTATCAGTAAGGAGGGAGTCAAGGCTGATCAGAGTAAGGTGGAAGTCATGAGGTTGTGGCCACGTCCTAAAAATCTCAAAGGTTTGAGGGGTTTCTTGGGAATTACGGGGTATTATCGCCGATTTGTGAAAGAATATGGGTTGAAAGCAAGGCCTTTAACTCAATTACTGAAGAAGGACAATTTTGTGTGGAGTGAGACAGCAGAGAAGGCTTTTGAAGAGTTAAAACAAGCAATGTTGAAACTGCCCACGTTAGCATTGCCGAATTTTGACAAGCAATTTGTGGTGGAAACGGATGCATCAGGGCTAGGAATGGGGGCAGTATTAATGCAGGATGCTATTCCAATAGCTTTCTTAAGTCAAGCTTTTTCAGATCATGCGAAGAACTTGTCAGTGTATGAAAGAGAGCTTAAAGCCATTGTGTTTGCTGTACATAAATGGCGGCATTATTTACTGGGAAGAAAGTTTATTATAAAGACGGATCAGAGAAGTTTGAAATTCTTGACGGAGCAAAGATTAATGGCAGAAGGACAGCAAAAATTGGTGGCAAAGTTGTTAGGATTTGATTTTGAAATCCACTACAAACCAGGAGTGGAAAATAGAGCTGCTGATGCTTTATCTAGGGTCATGGAATTTCAAGAGTTGACTATGGTGTCCAGTCCTAATCTACAAGCCCTGTCCGAAGAGGTGTTAGCGGATGAAGGCAGCAACCGACTGATAAAAGCCATTTTGCAGGATCCTAATACTCATCCTGGATACACGTTCAACCGTGGTTGCTTGTGGTATAATGGTAAGCTGGTTATTCCCCAAAAGTCGTCACATATCCCCCTATTACTACAAGAGTTTCATGCTTCCCCTTGGGGAGGACATTCTGGAGAGTTAAGGACATTCAAAAGGCTCTCTAGTTTGTTTTATTGGAGGGGAATGAGACGAGACGTAGCAGTATTTGTTCAAGCGTGCAGCATTTGTCAACAACAAAAGTATTGTCAATTAGCCCCTGCTGGACTGTTGCAGCCGTTGGGAGTGCCGGATAAAGTGTGGGAGGAAATCACTATGGACTTCATTGGAGGACTTCCAAGATCCAAAGGTATGGACACGTTATTTGTAGTGGTTGATCGTCTCACCAAATATGCTCACTTCATTCCGTTGGCTCATCCGTTTACTGCCCAACAAGTGGCTGCTGTGTTTGTTAGAGAAATAGTCCGATTGCACGGATTTCCAAAGTCCATTGTGTCAGATCGGGACAAGATATTCACTAGCAAATTTTGGGGAGAGATTTTCCGCCTGGCTGCTACCAAATTGAAGTTCAGTTCCGCTTATCATCCACAAACAGATGGACAGACCGAGGTTGTAAACAGAACAGTAGAAACTTATCTTCGCTGTTTTGTGGGCCAACATCCAAAGGGCTGGGTCAAGTGGATTCCATGGGCGGAATTTTGGTTTAACACTTCGTATAACCGGTCTACCAACATGACCCCTTTTAAAGCTTTATATGGTCGTGATCCTCCCTTTCTGATTCAGTTTGACAGGGGTACCACGCAGCTAGAATCGGTAGATCAACTGTTACAACACCGGGATGCAATTTTGGCAGAATTAAAGCAGAATTTGTGCAAAGCTCAAGAGTTTATGAAAAGACATGCTGATAAGAAGAGGAGGGCAGTGGAATATAAGGTCGGTGACAAGGTATATCTTAAGATCCAGCCTTACAAACTCAAGTCCTTGGCTACACATCTGAATCAAAAACTTAGTCCCCGTTATTATGGTCCCTTCGACATCACAAAAAAAATAGGCTTAGTGGCCTATGAGCTTCTACTTCCAAGGTATGCCAAGATTCATCCTATTTTTCATGTTTCTCAATTAAAAAAAGCCTTGGACCCGTCGGTTCCAATTCTGGAATTTCCAAGGTGCCTAGCCGAATCATTGGAACTATCAGTTAGTCCTTTAGCTGTGATAGCAGGGCGAAAATTGATCAATGGGCAGATTGAGGTTTTGGTCAAATGGAAGGGGTTGCCAGATTGTGAGAATTCTTGGGAGTTGTTGGACCATTTTCAGGTACAATTTCCTCATTTTCCCCTTGAGGACAAGGTTAATCTTAAGGAGGGAGGAATTGATGGGAAGCCATTGAAGGTTTATAATAGGAGGAAAGGAAATAAGAATGAGCATGAAAGAAAAGGCCCAAAGGAAGATGAGGATAGGAATGTGCATGAAAGATATGAAGAAAGCCCAAATGCAAGCCCAAAGGAAGAGAATGCAGGAAAAGAGAAGGCAAGGGAGAATGGGAGTGAAGGTGGCCACGTGGCACAGCCAAGGGAGTAACAGAAAAAGGGAATTAGTGGTGAGGGAAGGGAAGTTAGTTAGAAGAGAGAGAATGAGGTAGAAAGGGAATTGGTTATAAAGAAGGGGAATGCAAGTGTAAGGGTAGTTTTTGAGTAATGGTTTAGTGAGTGGGAAAGGGTACTCAGAGAGTCCCTTGGGTGTTGTTTCTGTTTTTCCTCCAAGGCTAATTAAAGCCATTGTTAGTTGTAAATCTGCAGCTGTAGCCTTTGCATGAGCCAAAGTGTCTCAGTTGGTAGAAATATTTCAATACAGATTTCTTCTTTTACTTATAATTTGCTGTGTGGAAATCTGGTTTCATCAGACTCCTTGCAAAATTACCCTCTTCTAAGCAAGATCTCTCTAGGGTCATGATGCTTCTATCTTCATTTGATTTATGAAACTACAAGATAAGTGGCTAGAAGCAAATTAAATATCTTGTAGTTTTAGATTAAGTTGGATTTCTGTGCTTCCCTTAACATAAGTGGCAATTAATGGCGAAGTAAAAGAGAGTGATAAACAAGGGCCTAGGAAAACTTGGTAGTGATGCAGAAATGGATACAGAATGCATGCATTTAGATTTTCTATGTTACTAAATTCCATGAGAAACTATTCTCATGTTAATAATGCTTCCTAATGTTGATTATTCCTTCCCCTCTTGTTTTGTATAATTGAAGGTTATTTTTCCTGAAGAGGTTCAGAAAATGTAAGAATGATCATTTGAAGCCCTAATATGGACAATTGGCTTTCGGAGATTGAAGCTGCTCTCATGACACCATCTAAGAAAGTAGCTGCCTCATGCTTTGAATAGGTATCATCACGCAGAAGAGTTAGTTTAGAATCAGTATTAAAAGATAACTGGTCTTCTGTATTTTTTAATTTTATTTTTTAATTTTGGAATGTTTACATCAGATTCATCGTTTGGACAAGGCACAGTTCTTGGAGCTGGACAGACAAGATGCAAAGGGAACTGAGTTGATAAAACATTGTTTTATTTATTTATTTATTTTGGTGCTGGTAATCAAACGGGGCCTTCCATGCTATTCTTTCCATTACATGAACAATATTCCTATCTTTTACAGGATTATTGACATTTTATTTTTATTACTATTTTCCCAAATGTATCATACATATGTAGATATTTATGGGAATATTACGGACTGACGATAGTATGGTTGGCGATGATTTTATTAGTGTGCAATACCATTATTTATTCAGCAGATTTAGTTCTTTCGTGCAAATTAAACTTTGCACCTTAAAATAACATTTAAATGTATTTTAAAGTATTGAGTGTATGTTATAAAAAAAAAAAAAAAGTATTGAGTGTAAGGATGAAACTCTTACGGAAATTACTAAGATCTCCTCGTTTGCTTTAATATTGATAATTTAATGTTATAAATTTTAATTGAAAGAATTATTGAAAAATCAGTTCCAAAGGAATTGGTTAAACTAAGAGCATGTTTGTTTAAGCTTTTTCTTAGAGAAAATCGGTTTTTTAATGAAAAAGTGATGTAGAAATTTTTATGATGATTCAGTAAGCTTTTCAAAAAATTGAATAAAAATATTTGTTTTAGTGTTTTTTTTAAGATGTTAAAAAAAAAATTTAACCTGTATAGAAAAATTATAAAAAACTTATATCGTCAATGTATTTTTTTTCCCGAAGTTTCAATAAATGCGCCTTAATTTTCATCAAGACAAGTTTTAATTTTCAAAATTGAGGTATTGCTCTTTGGCTCCATCTCCATTCTCCAGCTCTCGTCGTACGGGAGCAGTATAACCTAGGTCTCGAATCGAGTCAGAGGTGTATTAGTATCTTAGCTTTATTTTCAACTTTTCTGACATCAAACATTCAAAATTCTTAAGAAAAAAAGCATACGATAACAGAGTCAAATAGATTGCTATATTCTATTAACCAAAAAAAAAAAAAAAAAAGATTGCTATATTCAAAGCGCAACGAAAACTCCAAACCAGGATTATATATATATATATATATATATATATATATATATATATATATATATATATATATAGCGCAACGAAAACTCCAAACCAGGCATATATATATATATATATATATATATATATATATATATATATATATATGATTAGTCGAAAGTTAAGTACTTTACATAAGAATTTGTCAAATTGTGAAATTATAATCATATGTGAATGAATAATGATAAAGGAAGAGAAATAAATATAATATCCATTTTTGACCAATTAAATAAAAAAAATAAATATCTAAGACATAATTTTGGATGACAGAATCGTCAAGTGAAATGACAAATAATTAATCCATATATATATATATATATATATATATATATATATATAATATTCTTTTGAAAATCTCAATAATATTTCTTCTGTCTCTTGAGATTTTCAAGTTTATCTTTACTCATCTCTTATAATTTTATACTCTAGGAAATATTTAATTATAATATTAACTTTTTTTCTCTTTCTCCATAAATTTCTTAGAAACTTGTACCTGAAGTGAATAAAAGAAGTAATTTTAATACTATAATTATATACACTCCAAAATACATAATTATAAAAAGAATTTTATAATTCTCAGAATTCAAATCATCCTACACACTTTTTGATTTTCGTGCTGATGTGAGTCCTACACATAATTTTTTCTAACATATGGGTCCCACATGCTTTTTATCTCTACAACATAAGATTTGAATTCTCATGTTACATGAGAATTATAAAATCCTTATAAAAAAAGGTCGAAAATAAGGTTATCGAAATACTTTTCCGTGTATATATTTTGGGATTATTTTTGCCTTCAAGTTTCAGAAGGTAGGGCATCTTAGCACTTTGCTTGTAAGTCAATCATACATTATTTGAGTGACGTACAACCATTATACTTTATTTCAAATAAACAAAAGGTTTAATTCTCTTTTGAATATCTCTTCTATTTGATTGACTTTTCTGTTTTGGCCACAGACTGCAAGTATAGTACAACGTTAACACTAACAGAATCTTTATTATTCCCTAAACTCACATTTGCTTGTCTTATTAAGGGCTGGTTCCATAATATGATCCCTATCATGATTTGAAGTAATTGACACTCACTTTCTTTCATCACTGGTCCATATGCCTAGCTAATTTGAAGGCCACTTAAATGCTGTGGACTTACAGTAAGCAAACAACTTCATTTTCCACATTATAGCATAGACGTTGATTTATAATAGAGAAACTAATGGTTTTCATTAGGAATGGGACAAAACTTAAATTGCATTGAAGGCAGTGGGATCACATAGTAATTGGGAAGTAACAATGATTTATAGTTTGTGTCATTTAGTCTTTCCAAGTCATTGGCTTAAATTCTTGTATAGCTGAGATTGATGAATAACGATTAAGGGCATCTTGTATAGTATAGGGTAAGGCTTGATAGTATAAGACCTGATAATATAAGGTCTGATTGAATTTTAATACTATCCAGCATTTGACACGATATTGTATAAAATAATATATTATATAAGATAATATCATCTAGTATTTGGTAATGTAGTGTATAATACTATTTAGGATAAAAAAAATGTTTTTAATAAAAATATCCTTTAATAAAGAATTTATCTAATTCTTCAAAAAATGTTATGATATTAATTTTTATAAAAACTTATTGATCAGTGTGTCCAACACATAAATTAATTTTTATAAAAATAAAAATATTCAATATTTAAAAAATTAATATAGTGAAAGTTTTATTTTTATTTTAATATATTAATATTTAAATAATATATTTTTTTTAGAATTACACTGGTTAACGATGTTAATACACCAACCTCTTATCAGACCTTATCTCTCCCCCTTAGGCCGTATCAAGTTATACATCATTTTGATGTATTAAGGGATTCTGCTATATAAGCTTATACTATATGATGGTCACACAAAATAACTGAAAATGTCATAACGTATAGTATAAGCTTATACTATCAGGCCTTATACGTCACACCAAACAAGCCCTAAATATCATTTAAGGTTATTGTATTATTTAAGGATTTTTTTGCTATTGTAAAAAAAAGTTTAGCATAAATTTATCCACGAAACTTTCAATTACTTTTAAAATTTTGATTTTTGGTAAATGAAAATATTATCAATGTTAATATTTTTTGTTTGATAATGATTTTATATTTAAATAATCTATCTATAATTTTTATTATCTTTTTTGGTACTTTACATTATTGAAATCTTTTGGACATAATTATAATATTAACATATATTTTTGTCAGAAAGTATTTAAAATTCTAATCAGATAAATAGCTCCACCATAAAAGAGTATTCTAAATTTATTATTTCAATAAAAACTATATAGCAAGGGGTGCATTTTAATTTTTAGGTTTATTATTCTGTATCACTTGTTTCTGTCACATGGAAATTGAGTGATATGTTTTCCAAGGACGGCCTTTATTTAAAGGGTCCCACTATAAGAAAAAAATTTATTTGTGACGAAAAATTGTCATAAATTTTGTCACAATAGACAATTTTCGACACAAATAATCAAATTCATCACTAATAAACTTACGACTGTGACAAAATTTACTTGCGAGGTAGGAATTTGTGACAAAATTTCATAAAATTTCGTCACAATTAAGATTTTTTTTAGTGTCCCCAACTTTTTATGGATAAGAAAATTTTTAGAGTAAAATTCTTCTTGGATCCCTAATAAAAAATACCATTTCTCTTTTAGTCGCTTCCAAAAAAAAAATAGTCCCGAGATTCCTAAAAAATTTAAAGTGGACCCATTTAGTTGGAATCGTCGTCCCTTACAAACTCCAAAAAGAACCTCATTAGTCTCTCAAAATGACTAAAATGAATTCACTTTGAATTTCATAGAGACCAGACGATTAATTTTTTTTTTTTTTGTAAAGAATTAAATTGAGGACTGTATTTTTTGTTAGGGACCCAAATAGGCTTTACTTAACTTTTTATGTAACCAATTAATATTATGTACCACCAATAATACATAATTATAATATTAAAGTTATTTTTTCTTTCACATCAGTCGATAACCTCTAAGGTATAGAAAAAAAAATAACTTGTAAGATTACTATTATATACTAACCATAATACATAATGTTATTCATTGTAGGAAAAAAAACTTTCTCATGAAAAAAGAAAAATATATTTCCCATATTTAAAAAGGGACGCATCTTTAAACGAGGGCAGTATGGGGCAATGAAGTTTCACATGTCAGCTTGTTGTGGTCCCATGAGTGGACTTGTTTTATGTTTTGCACAAAAGGGAAGGCATATTCATGAGGATCATAACAACAAGGGGCTATAATCTCACATGACAGCCATGCAATGTTAGGTACAAATTATATTTGAGCAATGTGGCAAACAGATTTAATGGTGTACATTTTTACACGATTAGCATCAACTTTTTTTTTTCTTTTTTATATACATAAGGGTTTCCTCACCCCACATAGGATGGGATAATCCCTCTCGCAGATCGAGAGGGCAAGGATTTCTCCGCTATCCACAAAGTGTGTTTACCAGAATTCGAACTCAAATCTTTTAGACTCACAGCCCGAACCCCTAGGACTCAGCATCAAGCCAACTGAGCCACACCTTGCAGGTGATTAGCATCAACCTTAATTCGCTTAATTATTAGGATATCTCGAAGATAAATTGGTGTTTGAATTCTGTTTCTTCTTGGATTTCGCGGTTACTTATGTTTGGAAACACGCCTATATATGCATGAGAAAAAAGTAACCTAATTACTCATCGAATTGAATTGTCATTAAAACTTATCTAGAGGTTAAATTCATAGGGATTTAATGGGTCTTATATGACAATCAGTGTGCATTCAACTTTGCCAAAAATACGTTGGGTCACTTTTCAAAGTCTCAAGCAATTTACCTGCAGCTAGTTATGTTCGATCCTACACTCGAAGAATATAAAAAATTTCAAAAATTCGTATTTAACAACCCATTTTCTTTCTTCTTTTTTCTTCCCACTGACCAATACAAAGAGGGGAGTCATGGACATGTATTTAACACAGAAAACACCTTATGAAAGGACCCCCTCGGCCCCCCCTCTCTTTCTATCTACTTTTTTAGGTTTCTTTTTATCATTTCAATATGAGATTAATATTCACTTAGGACACTTATGTTGTCCCTTTTCACAAGTATTTTTATACGAATTCGAACTCATAACATTGAGGAATGTCTTTTTTTTTGTTAAAATCAAACTTGCTTTATACTTTTTATTTTTTTTTGGTACAGAACTTGCTTTATACTTGATCCACCTTATGAGACGTCTCAAAACTTAAAAATAAGTTTAAACATGTTATTCAAAATAAATTTTTAAATAACCAAATTATATTTATCTATTTTTCATTTTTCTTTCATTTTCACTTTAGATTTTAACTTCGGTATCCTTTTAATATTTACATAATTTATAATAATGGCCTTAATATTTACATAATTTATAATAATGGCCTTTTTTTTGGGGTAAACTAATAACGGCCTTTTTTATTCTATTGTAAGCAGTGTTTTAAACCCGGCTCGGACCGGCCGGGTCGACTCGGGACTCGGTGACCCGATGGGTTTCCTGGTCCGAGTGGCTAGTTGGACCGCTTCTGCAGTCAACCCGGATTGGATCGGTTGACCCGGCCGAAACCCGGTGACCCAGTTGACCCGGGTTAGACCGGTTATTACTTTTTTTTTTTTGGTAAATTTTGTTGTTGATAAGAACTCTTGAATTAAATCATATTCATATTTTATGATGAATATGATTAAAAGTAAGGTGAAAATAATAAGGTATTTTAGATTAGTGCAGTTCGTTTATGTAATTTAGTTGCATCTTATAATAATCTCATGAAGTTAAGTGATGATAAACACTGATGGTCTCATAATCTCATCTCAACGGTTGACACTTTCTTCTTAGTGTGTATTTCATGCATACTATTTGTTATCATGATACCAGTGACACTTTTTTCTTAGTGTATATTTCATGCATACTATTTGTTATTATGATTTAATTTATCCGTATCATGTCAAGCACAAAAGATGCATTTAACTTATATTATAATTTTAATCCAATATTAGGATATGGTCTAGAGCTAGAAACTTAGAAGTATAAATTATTTGTTATAATTGAAAATCAATTTATTTTTTGAAGCTCCTTGATAGTTTTCTTATGTGAATTTTTATCAATATAAATAATATTTTTATATTTTTAATATGTGAACAGTAAACCCGGTTGAACCCGGTTAAACCAGTGACTCAGTGACCCAATGACTCAGTACCTCGACCGGTTCAATGACCGGTCCGAGATTTAAAACAGTAACCGTAAGTGTGTGATACCCCCGGATACGTTTTAATTAAAGACATTATTTTTTAATATTATATATTATTATTTTAATATAATTTTTTTTTTTTTTGGGTACAGATATAAAAATTAACTTTTGAGTTAAGGTTGGTCAATCCCTTACGAATAGGGTAATACGACCTTATATTAAAGTTGCATACGTTTACAAAGGGTTAGAAGATATTTTTTATCCTTGAGGCTCATATGTGTCGCACATAATTTTATGTACGTAAGAGGTAAAAATTATCTTTTTTAAAATAAGAAACATCAAATCTATTTACAAATCTTGTGTTTTTTTATTCTTGACATGTGAAACTAAATGCTGTCTTCATCTTCATTAATAAAAATGGCAGTCTCCCATGGCATCCAAAAGGAATTTCTACAAATTCAAAATAGCATAGAGAGAGATAAAGTATTTGTACAATGGGAAAAAGACTTCTTATATTGCACGAGAAGTTTTCTCTTCTATCACTCTCATTTCGATATCCGTGCCAATCATTTTTTTATTTTTTTATTTTTTTTTAAGGTAGGCCCCACTCCTTTCTCTATATGTAGAAAAGTTTCAATTTCTCATGCAACATCAGAAATTGTAAGCACTTGTACAATTTATTCACTTGAGAATCCATAAAGAAATACACATTTTTCGGGTACCTTAAAATCAAGTTGCCACAGCGCATGCAGGGGGGGTACAAGGAGGCAGATCTGGAATCTCTGGAACTCATGAATATTTGTAACTATGAAAGACAGTTGTACATCCGTACAGTTTCACACTTAGTTTCTCAGACAACAGATACCGACACTTCATCCAATCACACAGAATTGCATGTCATTTTACACCATAGCAATAAAAGTCTTACACTCCATTGACTCGTTCATCTTCCTAAATTTAACGAATATATAATTTACCAATAATTACTGATTAAGTCACGTTTTCTCTGTGTCACTTTTGAGTCGTTAGATCTAGTTACATCATTAGCTTAATTATATGACATATGGCATGTAAATTTTTTATTATTATACTGGTACTGTAAAAGGATCATCTTCCATATTGAAAAATTTATATGAAAAAGAATTAATTTATATCGATGGAAATTTTTACATATATCGTTAGCAATTAATCTCATTTGTACCTAATGACTTTAATTTATTAGTCTTGTAAACCGTTGAATACAAGTAGAATCAACAACTAAGATTTAATTTAAGAATTGTTATTTCTTCTTTTGAGTAGTCTAAAACTTATTATTTTTACATACTAGTAATTTGATAATCTCCCATATATATATATATATATATATAATCATTTCTCCGGCAGCTGGACGTCCAATAATAGATCTTACACCGTTGATTGGTTATGATTCTCAGCATTTAATGTTTTTACCAACTTTTATATTGGTCATGATTTCCGAATTTATTTGCTGGAGGTCAAGTGACTAGAGAAAAGTAAAGTGAGCGTGCGCGCGCGCACACATATATATATATATAGGCTTTGTGCAAAACTTTATTGAGTGTAGCAGATACAAGTAAGTGGATCCCACTTACTTTTTTAAAAAAATAAAAAATGAAGCACACCAGGATACGGAACCGTATCCTAGTGTTGTTGTAGAAAATTTTTTTATAGCGACAAGAGAGTTATAAACCCTACATACATACATGTAGACATGTTTATCATAAACTGGTATACAAGAAATCTTACATCTATTCTTAATCATTCATTTCTTTACATCTAATGACTTACTTAACTATTAAAATAGATTCATCAAATGAAAGTGATATCAACGGCTAAAATTAAAGTATAACTTACATTCATATAAAATGATCTTATATATATAAACATTTAGTAAGTTAGTAAATCTTATACACACAATTAAGGTATATATAAAGTGAAAGGCTGAATGACTTCAATGTCATCACCGGTTTGTGGATTGGCTATGTTATTATATTAATGGATTCTGCGGAGCAAGTCAGAGTGAATAAATAAACTACCGTATAGAAGATAGAGGAAATTGAACATCAATATATAGACGAAAAAAACCTTTTATTAGGGCAGCAAAATTGGGAACCCCACATATCATTACCCAGAAAAGTAGACAAGGAAGAAAAAGCGTGGCCTACTGGGCATATTCATCACAACAACATAAATGATCCAACACTCCTCTACCACACCCCTACACATTCATTTATTTGCCGTTTCTACTTAAGAGTTTTCACTTTTTTACTCTTGAGTTTGCTTACATCACTCACATGCTTTCTCTCTCCTTGATATATTCACACGATAATGAAATTTTCTTTCCTATGCTACAATTTTTTGCTAAAAATAGAGTCTAATAATGTAACCACTCCTAAATGTGATAGTAATATATATGAGAGAGATTAAATACTTTGGAAAAATAAAAGGATATTTGTTTTGTCACGGAGTGTCTTGTCTTGTTAATTTTATTGGCAAATTGTGATAATTTCATTTGAAGATAAAGATAGGCCACTACTAACAAGTAACAACTCCACAAGAAATAATTGTTTTCACGTTTCCTATTCACTCCACGGGTTTATAATAAATTTCATATATATAAATTTATTTTGCAAAATAAATTATAAAAAATATTAAATGATGCACCTCATCTCTAGTTGTGCACTGCCAATCACAACATGCCGCATTTAGTCCCAAAGCTGCAGGCATTAAATATAGTCTTAAAGTCAAGGTAGGCTATCCACAATTTTAACATCGAATTATTGCTGTTATTATTACCCCAAAAAATTATTGCTGTCATTATTATTCTTAATCACTATTATTTCATTATTTATCAAGCATTAGTATGAGATATTATTCACTGTATCTACTACTTCCGATATAAAACATAAGTCCTTCAAAAAATTGGTATAAGAGTTAAAAAAATGATTAAATATATTCAAGTTCGGAAAAGTATATATTTTCATTTTACTTACTTGCATTTCGATGGGACAGTGACCAAAGTGTTACTGTTCACTAACTTTTTTACCTAAATGCCACGCGAACAGTCTTATTTCCTAATCTGACACGGGGGCAACTTCGCTATCTGGTGTAGCGAATTCGGTTTGATGACATGTCATATTTCTAGTGGATAACAAGTACCAAATTAAAAAAAAAAAGTTTGAAGGTCGCTACAAAATCAAGGTCGCTACAAAACCAAATTCGCTATCCCGTATAGTGAATTCGGTGTCCACTAAAAATGTGACACGTTAGCAAATCGAGTTCGCTACACCGGTAGCGAACTTGTCCCGTGACAGATTGGGAAATAAGACTGCTCGCATGACATTTAGGTAAAAAAATTGATAAACAGTGACATTTTCATCGCTGTTCCATTTTAACTCTATTAATATTTTCATCATTCTACTAAATAAAGATATCAAAATAATAATGGCACGATATGATTGGTCCAGCTTGGCTTGAGAGTTAATGGTTGCATGCACGGTGCACCAGCATCAGAGGATCGAACCCCATATGTTGCATCCTGTGAAAGTTATATACATATATGGTAGCCATGATATTAGCAATGGAAGCCAGCTTCTCACACCGAAAGGTAAAAAGAAAATCACATGCTTCCCATACAAAATCTTTCCAAAAGGGAAGGACTTTCAGACACCCATTTACCTTAACTACTAGCAAGACTTTCGTGACAGCATCATGTTTCACTCATATATGGCTATTCTTCCTCTTTTGCAGAGCTCATTTTATGCTTAATATATATTTAGTAAAATTTCAATTCATGTTCCCATCTCACGTAAGAAAAAAAAACAAATGGTGGTTCCCATCTCACGTAATATATATTATAGTCCAAATGGCACTGGAATCTTTCACTTTTTGCCGGTATTACCTATGGGGTTTTAGTTTGTCCTTTAACATGACAAGAAAAATTTTCCTATACACACAACATCTTGTGCGGCTCGCACTTTTTAAAGCAAAAAAAAAAAAATAATGCACGCAAAACGAATTTCTATAACATTACACAATCACTTTTTTTACAACATAACTCTTATAAAACTCATTACCTATATATCCCTTAATGTTTGAATTCAAATGCCCTTTTTCTAAATTGTTGATAGTATAAAAAAGTAACAATGACAATTTACAAATGGAATGGTTTGTTTCCATGTGTTTGATTGATTTAGTAATAATTAATAATTCAACTAATGGTTTAGCCTAACAATATAAATAGTTGGCCAACGATGTTCACTGTCTTCAATATCAAAGTATTTTTGTGTCCATTAACTTGTACACTTGGACACTATGGTCACGTCATATTTCCCTTTCTACATTAATTATTGACAATTGAGCTGATATATGCTAATTACTTAATAAGATGCATACAATCCATCACCATTAGACTGTACTATATCAATATACAATTTGCTATACATTATCAATGTGAAATAAGAACAGGAAAAGGAGAAATAATATAAAGAAAGCTTAGAAGTTTTAATGTGTTCCTCATGCAAATATTTTAGAAGATGATTAATTATTTGAGCCAGCAACATAAAATCGTGTCAAATATTTAGATATAACTGTTATTGTTTTTATTATTTGGCCTCAAGTAGAGATTTGTAGTTTTCTACAAGGCAAAGAGAAACATGCACTAAGCTAAGTACTTGAAATAATTAAACCATTCATATACTTCAAAAGTTACAAGTTGAAAGAGAGATCCCAAACTTCTGAGAATCTCAACCCATGTAATAGATTAAAACCCTAGTCAGATAGATCAAACAGTTTCTTCTTTCCTCAGACTTATCATGATTTGAAATGTCACATCCCAAACTTAGGGAGGGATTGGTGATTTGCATGTTAATTAGAACATAGGAGACAATTCCATCATATCATCCCCTTGACCAACGTTTTCATCCAAAAGCCACTTCTCAAGAAATGACAAAGGAGGAGCACAGTTTTCAGTTTTTTGCCTATGATTCTCTGCTATATCAAGATCAACCTTGTCAGCAGAGTCAGGAACAGAAGCTTCAGAACACTTTTCAGGCATAGAATCACAAGTGGACTTGTCCCAAGCAGCATTGTTTAGGTTCTCAAAAGACAAAATAGAATCAAACTCTTCATGGGACACTATATCTCCACCCTCTTGTTCATCTTTGGTTTTGTGCTGAAGTTGAAGGTGTAAAGCAGGCACTGATGCAGATTTCACTAGCTTAGTGTTTTCAAAGCTATCATTGCTTTGAAGCTCTTCATCTTGTGTTGTTCCTTTGAGTGGCTTTGGAGAAGATCTCATCCAACCTTCTAAGAGCCTTGAAATGTTCTCAGTGCTTGAAGCATATGTTGAGGACTGAGATTGACTTAGCCTAGTGGATGAGGCATGGTTGTTGCTGATATCTAAACTTCTTCTGTCACTGAAGCTCTTTGATAAATACTGACCAGTGGTTGTTGAATCTGATGCTTGGTGAGGAGGCTCTAAAGCTGCTTGGAATTTCTTCAGCTTCTTCTTTAGATGTGTGTTCCAATAATTCTTTATATCATTATCTGTTCTTTGCGGAAGGTAGGAAGCTATGGCTGCCCATCTGCTCAATAATCAATAACTTCATCATTTGCATATGATAAAGTAATAAATATATAAATATGGAAGTAACTTATTTTCAATTTTTTATCAAAATTTATGAAAGGGACGTGAGCTCTATTTATGTGGCTGAATTTCCTTGTTTAGTTTTTTCTTTCTGTTTTTTCCTTCATTCCATAACAGATTGGTTTCTTTCTTCATTTCAATTCTGTTTTAATTTTGTTAAGAAAAGAGATTTATGATATATGAAGATTACTTGTTACCCAGTAGAGCTTGCAAATGAATGATCATTCCTTCCTCATGGGGAGTGAAGTTTCCTCTCTTGATTCCTGGCCTGAGGTAATTTGTCCATCTAAGCCTGCAACTTTTGCTGCATCTTGACAACCCTTCAGAAAGTTTGACTCAAATTGTTATAATTTTTTTGGAAAATAAATTGTTATAATTGATTTCAAAGATAAAAAAGTACATAGATCAAGAAGAAGCCATTGTCATAACATACTAGATTACATTATTGTTATGGCTTTTGAGAGCTTACTAAACAAAAACAAGAAAAGGAAATTGAATATAAAAGGAAGTAGCTGAATTTACCAGTATTAGTAGGCACTGATCTCCAATTTCCAGGACCATGTTCTTGGATGTAAGAGACAAGGATGATATCCTCTTCAGGTGTCCATGGACCCTTCTTGATGCCAACTTTGTCACAACAAGGAGGCCTCCCCATGGATTCTTTTCACTCCAACTTCTCTCCCTCAAAACTCACTACTCACTCTCTTCTTCTTTTAGGCCAAACTTTAGAAAGAGCTTTCAAATAGTACCAATGCATGTGATTGCTTTATATACTCGATGACTTAGAAGAAAAGAAGCTCTTTACTTTTATTCTCATTCATCTACCTTACCCGAGTCACCTAACAATTTTACTGGCCTTATAATTATGCAGTCAATGTAGAAACCAAAGTCAGCGAGGAGTTTAAACATTTTTATTTCTCTTTTCCTTTTTCTTTGTCACGTGGCACCATGGCTTGTCACCAAAGAAAATGAATATTTCCTACCCTTTATTCCATTTATATCGTTAGTCACCATATTAAATTTATACATAAATTTGGTAGACGTCCAATAAATTGAGGCTCAAATAAAAGTATATATATATATATTATTTTCTTCTAATCTATGCTTTTGATTTATTAAAATTAAAGTCCCTAACCAAACATAAAATTGAATACAAATTTAATTGTTTCCAACTAATAGTTTTTATTTTTTTTTTCCTTTCCCTCCACAAACAGTAAAATTGAATGGCTGCAGTGGCTAAAATTTAACAGACTGCTAACAATAAATGAAATTTTCGCAGAAGTGAAAAGAAAAGAGCAGAAGGGTACCCTGAGTTTTGAGGAATGTTTAGAGAATATTGAGCAAATGAGTAATGATATATAGATAGTTGTCTGTTATCTTGCAGGATAAATATTTAATTTGTACTTTTCAGCTTGTAAAGATAAATTCACCTCCCTGAGGTGATTATTATGCCTGTGAAATAGTTATTAAGGTCGTGTGAAACAACTATTCTATCAGGTTCCATAAGGAGAAATGTTTTTACTTTTTAGTAGTGACAAATTTTAGCCTCTTCAGTTATCTTTTTGGCTATTTTGGGAAAATGGGATTAGCTAAAGCAAGAAAGACAAATAAATCAAATATAGCTTGAAAAGTAATTATTAATAATCACATAGTTCAATCTTTTTTCATGGGAATTTTCTTTCTTTTTCATGTGAGAGACTATTTTATGAGGAAACCATGTGTACAAAGCTGTGTCATGTACTGAAATGGTGTGTTAGTATTTAGTTTATGTCACTTTCCATAGTTTCTTAATTGCTTCCTCTTCTGAGAAAGGATAACTATCTCTTATGACACCATTGTTTACGTCTCTTAAGGGTTATCACCGCAAGTCGGTGTCCTATGTGTAATAAGCATTTAAGACCAAGCTTGAATGGCTTCCATCTTCTTCTAGAGATGAGTTTCAATGTGTTGATCAAAATCATCAAACAAGTACCCCACATAGAATTGACCTTCATGTAAATATCTACTCTACACTTGTACGTTACCCATTTATTTACTCATTCACCCTTGGACACGTATTTCACTTTATAACCCATTTGCCACTATTTCCCGTGCTTACAAAAGTTTTAATTTTTATGCATGATGTTTTGGTGATTAAAAAGTTGGGTTTTCATTTTATCCTTTAACATAACATAACACAATAAATTTTTCTACACACACAATATTTTGTGGGGCCCACACATTTTAAAACAAAAAAAGAAAAAAAATATGACACACAAAATGAATCTTTATAACATTACACAATCACTCTTCCTGCCACATAATAAACATAAAACCCTACAAAGTTTGGTCTGACTAATAGTACAATGATAGAGCTTGACCTCAGCCAAATAATTAAGATGGCTTTGCAATTATATTCTCAAAGGTGTAAATCCAAGGTGCAAATGTAATTAAGAAGGAAGGTGTGTTTTTAAGTGTGTCAGAGAAGGTGTTAATTATGGCGAGAGAAAGTGGATCTGGTTAAAAGGGATTGTTAATTTCCCTAAGGAAGTCACAATCTTTTTATTCAGCTATTAACCAGCTCGGGACCTAAGAACTAAGAAGTGATTCCGTGATAGGTTTTGTTCTTGTACTTTTTTCTAGTACGAATCCCAATATTTCATTAGTACAATCTTCTTATATTCCATTAATTTGGTGCTTTCAGTGATAGCTTTTGGATGCATCATTTACCTAACATAATGAATTCTGATTTTTCACCCCTACTTAGAAAAATGTCCAAATTATATTTTTAATGACATATTTGTTTAGAACTAGATCCATATCTCAACAACCCATCCAACAAAAAGATTAAGAGGTACATCTTAACAATCCTGTTACTAGAGGATCAATGCATAAAATCTCTATTCCAACAATCATATCAATGTTAGAGAATATAATATAAATCATTAGAAAGACCATCACTTGACATTGTAAAGAATCACTTCAACCCAAAACCTTAAAGTGTTGAGTGAGGGCTTTTTTTAATGATTTATATTATATTCTCTAACACACCCTCTCACGCAAGAGCCCTTTGCACTTGAAGTGTGGATATGACACAAACCTATTATTGGTCTGCCTTGTGCTGTACAAGTCCATTTTTTTTTGTCTGCTCGTGCTTTTCTTAATTCCACCTGAAAGTGGGGGTGGTGAGGATCGAACTCGTGACGTCGTGGTCACTCAAGCTCCGATACCATGTAAAGACCCCCTTAAACCCAAAAACTTAAGGTGTTGGGTGAAGGCTTTTTTTAATGATTTATATTATATTCTCTAACAATCAATTAGCTAACCCCTGGAGGTATCAAAAGCCCACACACAAAAGGTAAACACTTTGTTACAAAAAAAAAGTGTAAACACTATAAATAAGGGGAAAATGTGTATCATTTTGAAGGACACAAAGTTGTGTCATTTTAAGTGAGAGAAAGAGATAAATCATGAGAGAGATAATGAATGGGAAAAATTTTAAATGTGGGGGTCTCACATCATTTGTGAGAGTAAAAGGATATAAGGTGTGTCATTTAAAATGACACATATTTTTCCCATAAATAAAGGCTAAACATTTCGGGTACACACTTTTGAACCTATTTTACTTCTGGCATCACTGTGCGCACACACCACGTCTTGGCTAACGCCGTATTATACAGGTGTGCAATGATCCATACACCCATACGACATCTCTCTCATATATATCTATGAGTGTATTGATCCTACATACAATTAACACCCTTCATGTGTATATTCAAGGTCCACCCGGACCAAACATTGGCGCTGTCTATGGGAACGTTAAATTCCAATTCCCACCCAATAATAGTACACACAAGCATTGCAAATAACATCCCACCGTCGTCGCCGGACGAACAGGGCGACAAGCAGCCAGTGCTCGAAGAGGTACAATTCAGTGACACTAAATAAGATTCGGCATCACCAAGGAACATGGGAAAACTGACTGAAAACCAACCTCTTCCTCCCCACCGCGAAGCACAACCCACGGTGGATTACCGCATTCAACAAACCGCCCTCAACGCCATCTTGGGAAGGATGGAAGAGATGGAGAATCGACTTCTGGCCCAACAGCGACTGGACGCTAAGAAATGGAGGCCTTGGAAAACAGTCTACAGGGCTAGAATGTGAATAACCAGCATGCCATGCCAAGAGTCGCAACCGGAATGAACCTTAAGCTCAGAATCAAGAAAATGGTAATGGACGAGGTATTGGCAACAGATAGAACGGATAAGGTCGGCAAGATGGAGCACGTGGAAATGATAAAGGTTAGGGCAACGACCGAGATGGCGATAATAGGGTTGGACCAAATGACAACGTTCAACATGATAAAGAGAAGAAAAATGATAGCCCGTTTACTGACAAATTATGAATATGGCGTTCCCGCCGAGATTCAAGAAGTCCAATCTGCCGGTGTATCGGTAGTCAGGATCCGAAGGCTTTCAAGACTAAACGAAATAATTGGACTTATCATAGCTCGGATATTCGCATCCACCCTAATTGGTCGATCATGACTTGGATTACTAGGTTGCCCAAGAATTCAATCGATTCATTTGAAGACTTCGCCACCAGTAAGGCCCACCTCATGCCCTCATATGCGTTGGGTCGAATCAGTCACAAGAAAGGAGAAATTCTGCATAAATATCTAGATCGTTTTAAAGAAGTCCCCCTTAAAGTGTAGAACTTGACCTAGATAGTTCATCTGCACTTGATTATTTATAGATTAGATGGAGAATCTCCTCTAGCCAAGTCCATATACAAGATCCTGATCAATGACTTGGAAGAAATTAGAAGAAGATCAGACAAATACCTGGACGTAGAAGAAATGGTGTTGGCCTATGCAGTTACTAAGGGTGATGATAGAAGTCGAAGTCCTCGTGCCAGAGTTCGAACAAGAGGAACAGGGACAAAGATCGGTGGGGTTCAAGAAGGTGGCCGACCCTCAATCTAGAAGGTCATAAGAGTGCTCTTCGAGAGCCAAGTTTGACAGTTACGCACCTTTGAATGTCGCTAGATACCGGATTTGGAGGGAGGTGGCCCAGATCGAGTTTCTTAATGTTGAAAGATCGAGGCCTATCAAGAACAAAGGCGGACTTGACCGCTCTAAGTATTATGCTTTCCATGATGGTCACGGTCATACCATTGACGAATACTAGGACCTTCGAGATGCTATTGAAAAGAACATCAAAGAAGGAAAGCTTAAGCAGTACCTTATTCGTACTTAAGGAAGGAAGGGTGGCAAGCGCAGACAACGAAGCCACAGTAGAAGCCCAAGTCCAAAGAAAGACAACCAAATGGACCGAGATAGAGATGACAAAGGCAAAGACAAGAATGCCGAAGCCAAAAATGATGACTTTCAGGAGCCTGAATTTGATTGTAATGTGATAAGTGGAGCTGTGGGAGGCGATGGTGATACTGCTAGTGCGAGAAAGAAATACCTCAAAGAGGTTATGTCGGTAAGAGCCAAACCAATTTTCAAAATAGGGGGACAAGCCCGAACCCCCAAGATTATTTTTCATCAGAGAAGATTTGGAAAAGGTGGTCCCGAGTCATACTGACAGACTGCTCATCACTTGGGTTTTAGTTAATTGCCTAGTTAAAAGAATGTTTGTAGACCCTGGGAGTTCAACCGACATTCTTTTCTGGAGTGCCTTTCTGAAGATGAATCTTGATGACAAGACCTGAAATCTTGCGTCTCGTCATATATAAGTTATTGACTAAACTTACTGTTCAAAAGCTCAAGTCGGTGATGGAAGGTATTATTTCACCTTTCCAAGTCAGTTTTGTCCCAAATAGGCAAATCCAAGATAACATTATTATTGTTCAAGAACTGATTCACTCTGTGCATAAGATGAGGGGCAACAAACCATTCATGGCTATCAAAATTGACTTAGTCAAGGCGTATGACAAAATTAGTTGGGAATTTTTTAGGAGAACATTGGAAGAAATTTCTTTACCAAAACATATTGTAAAGATCATCATGAGCTGCATCCAGTCCTCAAAAAATGTTCTTCGGAATGGTGGAATAATAGTTGATTTCTTTCCATTTAGGGGGATTCGCCTGGGTGACCCACTGTCACCTTATTTGTTTGTCATTGCTTTGGAGAAGTTGACCCACATCATAAATACTGCAGTTAATAGAGGACTGTGGAAACCCATACGGGTGGGTAAAGGGGGACCCCAAATTTCTCACCTTTCCTTTGCAGATGATCTAATGATTTTCATGGAGGCTAGTGAGGATCAACTTGAAGTCTTGATGAGATGTCTTAACCTTTTTGAAGAAGCGTCTAGGGAGAAGCTTAGTGTGAAAAAAAATGTGTTTCTTTTTTCAAAAAATACAAATGCAGATTTGTGTGATAAAATTATTCAGAGGAGTGGTTACAAGCACGTTAAAAATGTGGGGCGTTACCTGGGATAAATGATGCAACATGGGAGGGTTCAAGGGACCTCTATGCTAGAATTATGGAGAGAGTTAGAGGAAAACTCAATGCGTGGCAGCAACAACGTTTATCCCAAGCTGGGCGTATCATATTGGCGGAGTCGATTATAGCCTCTTTACTATTTTCAAATGCAAAGTTGCAAGATTCCTTCTTCTATTTGTAAGGAGATATAAAAGATTCAAAGAAGTTTCATCTGGGGAGACAAGGACAATATAAGAAGCTATCATCTTATCAACTGGAATATTATAACACTCCCAAAGATGAATGGCGGTTTTAGTTTGAAACACTTGGAACTTATGAATGATGTCTTCTTGCAAAGTGGACTTGGCAACACTGCACGGATCCTGATTAGCTTTGGTCGAAGGTCCTATATCATAAATATGAGTAAAAAAGATCAAGAGATGGTATCTCTGTCACTCGTGGTGGTGACTCCAATTTTTGGAGAAATTTGTGTAGAATGTGAAAGGTCATGGAGGAAAGACTAGTTTGGGAGGTTGGTGATGGATAGTCCATTAAGTTCTGGTAAGATAAAAGGATGTCCCATAGTTACTCGCAACAAGATTGTGTTATCAGGGAGGAGAAAATTATTGACCATAATGTAATAGTCGCCGACCCCTAGTGGTGTTTGGAATTATGAAATACTTAAGGAATTTCTTCTTGAGGATGTTATTGCCACTCTCCAGGGCACTCTAACTCCGAATGAGGCTGATGAGCAAGATAGGAAACTTTGGTATTTGGAGGGTGAAATTACAATTACGATGAAGGGTTTTTATGATGTGTTTCTCAAGCAAAAAAATGTATTAGTAGAGGAGAATAATCTATGGCCAATCCTTTGGTGCTGGAAGGGTCCACAAAAGGTAAAAGTAATGATGTGGAAAATGATGCACAAGAGACTTCTTACAAGATCTTGAATGGCACAGTAGGGAGAGGCAGATGACATAAGCACAACTTGCGGCCTAGAGAGGGAAACTATTTCACATGTCATTCGGGACTGTAGTGAAGCCAAATCCTTATGGCTTAAACTAGTTCTAAGTGATAAAGTTGATGATTTCTTCTTAGGAGATATGAACCAGTGGCTATCAAAAAATATTGCCATGCATGTTAATGATAGTCAAGATAAAAAATGGCTAACTACTTTTTTTCTAACATGCTGGAAGATTTGACATTGGTGAAATGAAAGACCACATGGTTCCTTGTTGATGCCCGTTTTCGTGACGGAAAACTTAATCTGAAATCTTACAAAGGATGTCGAAGAGGCTGCAAACAAATCCACAAATCTGGCTTATGATAGAAGAATCATGGTAGCAGACACATCTTGGCAGTTTACCAATTCGGGTGCTGTCAAGGTTAATACAGACGGGGCTACACGTGATAAACCTAGTCCAGCTGCTTGTAGGGGTGTCATTCCTGATGAGTGCGGTAACTGATTTGGTGGCTTTGCGTATAAATTGGGGATGTGTTCTTCATTCAAAGCAGAATTATGAGATGTCCTTAAGCAGTTGGAGATGGCTTGGAATGTTGGATACCATAACATCATTATTGAAAGTGATTCAACAAGTGTGATCACCGTGCTCACTAGAAATTATGCAACAGCCTGTGAGAATCATTTGATTTCTTGCATACAGACATAAATTGATAAAAATTGGTATGTGACTTTCAGGCATACTTTGAGGGAGGGTAACTTGTGTGCAGAGTGGTTGGTGAATTTCATATTAGACTGAGGGATAGGAAGACTATCTTGTTTGGCAGGAACCTCCTCCCGACATCCAGTTACTGTTGCTTGCTGATCTATCAGCTGTTGGGAGACCTCGTGCTTTGAGTTGCAATAGTTAGGTTTCTTTTTGTGTTCTTTCTTTGTTTTATGGCTTAGGCCTTTTGTTTACCCAAAAAAAAGTTCAAATTCAAAATGAGAATTCAAATTAATTATTAATTTAATATTTAAACTGATTAGGTTGCACCATGGATCAGGTCTTAATTAGGCCCTGATACATATAATTTAAATTTTTTAAAATTTTTTGCTTAGAATGGAAAGTTTACACTTTTCAAAAGAATTCAAATCATTGTATAAATTACGACTTTTTGACCACTATAACCTTTTTTTAATAATTAATTATCAAATTGACCCTATTTATAAACTATTTCAAAAATTTAACCTCTTCAGAAAACATAACACCAATCTGCCCCTGTTTGACCGTTGACCATGAAGCCTACCCGGGTACACCCCTCCCTATCCGGGTATATTTTGAAATTTTTTATCTACCTGGGTACACCCCTCCCTACCGGGGTATATTTCTTGAATCTGGAAAAAAGTTTAAATTATTTACCCGGGTAGGTATGGGTGTACCCGGGTAAATAATCATGTCCCTTCACAATCGATCCACCGACAGCCAATACCCTAAGCCTTCACCGTCCACAGCCCAATCGATCACCGCACAGCCCCTCTCCCTTTTTCAAATAATTTTTTTTTACCATTATTCATACAAATAATTTCACATAAACCCAAATTGATCCACAAACTCAATCGATCACTGCACAGCCCTCCCTCTCCTTTCTTTCTAAATTATAAATTTTTAGAAACCCAGCCTCATCCACCATTCCTTCTCCTTCCTCACCGATTCTACATCTTGGGTTTCAAGTCTGTATTCATTTTTTTATAATGGGCAAAGACCAGGTAAGTATTATCTCCAATTTGCAAGCTAATTATCATAATATGGCTGCATTTCAGTTCTGGTGATTCTGTTGATTGGGATAATATTCTTGGGTTTTTTTGTCTACTGTGACTATCTAAGGATTTCCAGAGTTGATACCTTGAATTTGAATTGGATGGGCATGTAAATTGATGACAACTAGTAATCTGACTATTTACTTGTGTGGGACCGTGGTCATGACTTAAGCACTTTATTGACAATTGTAAATCCATACTGAAAATATTACTATTTGACTTATGTTGGATCTGTACAGTATGGAACAATGTTTGGAATGCATGGATTTTGAACCGAGAGCATGACAATCTTATAGAGCATTTTTCCTTCATCTCTCTCGCAATGTCGTTTCAAGTTGAAGACCACACTCCGACGTTGATGAAAGTCCAAGGAAGTTAAACCCAATCAACGCTACAAGCAACTGGTAAGGTTATGAATATTTACCCAGGTTTTATGGCACCTTTTGTTTACCCGGGTAAATATTTCAAAAAATTTCCATATTCAAAAATTATTAGGTAAAAAATTTAAAATATACCCGATTAGGTTGGGGTGTACTCGGGTAAGCTTCATTAGGCCCTGATACATATAATGTTATATTTTTTAAATTTTTGAAATAGTTTATAAATAGGGTCAATTTGATAATTAATTATTAAAAAAATGTTATAGTGGTCAAAAAGCCTATAAATTACACGTGGTAAAACTTTTTTCAAAATGGCTTTGAATTATTATATAGTATAGATGTTGGGCTTCTTCACCATTTTGCCCCTAATTAAATAAAAAGTAACCATTTTACCCTCGTCTCAGAACTATATACTCATTTGCCCATGTTTAATCGATTAAATGAAATAGTTAATCGATTAAATGTCAAAAATTTATTTTAATCGATTAGCTAATCGATTAACTGGTTGCAGGTATTGCAGCACCAAGGCAAAAGGTCCTAGAAGATCCCAAAATGATTAACAACAATAATAACATTGCATAACATGAATCAATGTTCCCATTATTTACACTCCATGAATCATCATCGTTATAATTAACACCAATCTCTACAACTTGTTGAATATTTCCCATTAGAAAAGTTTCCAGAAGCCACAATTGTTAGCAAAAGAATAAACTAGTACATGTGGAAGTGGTTGGAGGAATAAGGATAGTCGGAATCTTCGTTGGAGTCCATTGGGTTGTTGTGGGGGGTATTTCTGCATGAGGATCTCATTGGAAAACATGTTGTCGACGATAAGGAGCTTCCTTGGTGGGATGTCAATGTCTCTTAGTGATTTCTTAAGGGTCTCATCGGAAAACACCAAACTCCGCATGCACTGAGTGTAAATAATGATGATGATGATGATGATGAATTGATTAAGTGAGTGTAAATAATGGGAACACTGTTTCATGTCATGCAATGTTATTACTGTTAATGCAATACCTGCAACGAATTAATCTTTTTTTTTTTTGGTAAATACTGCAACCAATTAATCGATTAGCTAATCAATTAAAATAAGTTTTTGAAATTTAATCGATAAACTATTTCATTTAATCGATTAAAAGGGCAAATGAGTGTATAGTTCTGGGATGAGGATAAAATGGTTATTTTTTTATTTAATTAGGGGCAAAGGGGTAAAAAAAGCCATAGATCTTGTATATTTCTTTTTTTCCCAAATGAAAGAGCCCTATATTACACATAGAATGTTGAATGATTATTCTATTCCATATACTTCATTTTGTGGAATGAACATTTTTATGTTTGTAAATGAAATGTTCTTATTGAATAAGGATTCATATTTTACCTCCACCATGAGATTTAATTTATTTTTGTTCACATATCCTCTCTTTTTTTGGTAAAGCCGTTAACATATCCTTATTTGTTTTGGAGAATGACACTTACTATCCTTTATTAAATCTAATTTAACTAATTATAATTTCATTTTTAGCCTCCCTTAACCTACCATTCACGTCTTAGAATTAATTCTAATTACTCTTAAACTTAAAACAGAACGTGAAAAAGTATAATAATATTTTATTAAAAAAGAAAAAATTATAAAAAATATATGAAGTATTTTATCCGAAAATTTATATACATTTCAATATTTTTTTCATAAATAAATGACTATTGTCACATTTTAATGATGCCATTTTTTGTTATCAAATTATAAAAAATTAAATTTGAATATCATACACGAGGAAAATTAACTTAGTTTTTTTTTGTTAGTGATCAAAGATCCATCTTGGGTTTCTTATCATCAGAAGGCTGCAAACTACCCCAACGCATTCTAGAATATAATACTTGGGTAATCATAGTCTTATTTCAGAGAAGAGTGCTTTCTTTTGCTCCCCTCACATCGACAAATGTGCAATTTTTTTTTCATTTTTTCATTTTTGGTTTTAAGAGTTGACCCCACTTAAATTTGTCTCAGCTGTAGACTACCGCTGAAGAAAAACAACACCCATTATACTTATACAATAATACTGCATCTAACATCTGCCGGCAATTTTCAACATGAATGCTAAAAAAATTTGAAGTTATAAATATTCATGAGGGTAAATGAATCGTGTTTCCAGGATTTTAATCCAATTTCATATTTGTGTCTATTTTTATAAATGTAATATTTGTGTCAAACCTCATATAATAATAACATCATCTTCGTAAAAAAAAATTGAAGTTAATAAGTTATTCATGTCATGTTACGTCAGTAAAATAAATGAATCGTATTTCTATCAAAGATTTTAATCCAATTTCATATTTGTGTCGTGTTTTTGTTAAATGTATTCATATTTGTGTCAAATTCGTGTTACTTGTCATCGTATTAACTTGAATCAATTATATTACCCAACAATATATTTATCATCTTCGGAGAACAATTAGAAGCCTTGGTTGTACCTTGTAAAATTGGAAAAGTGATGGGACGAAACAACCTGTGTGCCATTGTTGTAACACAGTTTTTCAACCAGAGCTGAATTATATAATGGGGAAAAGATTATCCTTTTAAATGACATAAATTGTATTTTTTCATTATCATAAAGAGATAAAATCCACACTTTTTTTTTATCCACTCTCTTTCTCCCCCATGATTTATTTATTTCTTTCATTTAAAATGACACAACTTTACATCCTTTAAGATGATGCACATTTTCCCCTTTATATAATATAAAAATAGGATATTTTTACTACCAATGTCATTACCAGTTTGTTTCACCGTTGGATCGATTATACTGATCCAACAATTATATTTATTTCCACTTTTATAAGGTTATGATTCCTCATATTTAATGTGAAAGTATTAACTATGGAGAATCAGAACCATACAAAGGTATAAATAAATATAAAATATTAAATATAGGGAGAAGAAAGAAGATTTTTATAAAGTTAAATCAGAACCGTCGACATAATTGATCTAACGGTGAAACAAACTAATAATGACATTGATAATAACATTAATTGATAGTAACAATATCCTATCTCTAATATATACTAAGGGCCCATTTGGTGTACAAGATAAGAGGAGTATGATATGATATAATATCCTTATTCTATCGTGTTCTTATTCATTGTTTGGTGAGCCAATAGGATAGTATAAAATTATCCGATTGACCCATATTATCATATTCTCAACCTGATAACTAATCTTGAGGGGGGACATGGGTCACAAACAAACAGGATAGGAAAAGAAATTTCCCCCCAAAAAACCTTTTGCCTCACCCAAAACCCATCCTATCACAGGTCAACCACCACCCCTACTGTGCAACCTTCACCGTCACCGGCACCGCTGCATCATTCTCCCTCACCGGAAGCTCCTCAGGTATCCTTTCCGACAAGAATCATTATAACCATAACATGTGAAAAACATTCACATAACCACAATAATTTATAAAATTTTTAACCCAAATTAAAAAATAAAAATTTAGAAAATATAAAAAAAAGGAAGAAGATTGAAGCTCGACCGAACATAGAAGTTGCTTACTCAAAAATGATGTCTTTATGTCATGAAAAGATATCAAAGATAAAAAATTGAAAACTCAGAACTCACGGAGATAGCTTCAAGTAAAAGGTCAAGAGCAGAACACAGAAGTTCATAATTTCGATAACTAGAACGAATACATAAGTTAATCGTCTTGTTATTGTTATAATTATGGGTGGTTGTTCACCGGTCACCTAAGACCCATGTTTGAGCGCCCAAGAAATTAATTTTAAAAAAAAATATATATTTTTTTTTATATAGTGTAATTTTGTCTATTTATATCATATCCCGACTCTATCTAATTCATTCCAATTTCCAAACATAGGATAGAATAATACAATCATATCATATTATTTGTCCAATGCACATCAAACACAAGATAGGATATAAGCTTATCAAGCTATTATCCTTTCCTACTCTTATCCAACTCACTTATCTTATGTCTTTATCCTATCATGTCTACCAAACGAGCCCTAAAAGTTTTTAATGATATTAAACGCGAATACATAAGTTGAATCAGACTAGGTACAATTAGATATACGCATAGTCAACCATATGATGATTACTCCGCCAACTAATAACTAGTAACACTTCTTAATGCATTTGCTTCATTGAAGGATGCAAATGCAGTAACTAATCATAAATGCTCTAACTTAAAAACCAGAAGAAAATAACCAAAACTTCTAACACATGACTATGTGAAGAGAGTAATTCAACAAAAGAACAATGATACGAACAAACGACAGAACATCAATGGTTATCAAAGCAGAAATTTAGAATGACTATATACAGGTTTGTTCCCTCATATGATTCTGATTCCCTCAAGCTCACAAGGTTTCCACGAGGCCAACATGCTACAACAAAGTGTGGCCATCTGAATAAGTTACACAATGATTCCAAAACCCTTTTTCCTCAGGTTTTCAATCCGCATTGCTGTTACACACTATCCACCAAATGCGATGATCAGAGGATTTGCGCAGCCAGTTATCACGGCAGGAAAAACTTCCCAGTTAATTTTACTCATCATCTAATTATAATTGCAGAAATAAAAGACAAATAATTCCGGTGCTTCCAAGGTCCAATATATAATGCACAAAAAGAAGAAATCAAATTTTGTTGCCAACCAGTAACATACTATCATCAATAAAGAAAAGAGAAAAAAACAACTAAAGCCTTTTTCCCACTAGGTAGGGTCAGTCACCTGGATCAAAAGAACGTCATAAACCAATTCTTCCACTTGATGTGGAGTTCATTCTTGTAGGAACGCTCAAATACACAACCAACAAATAAAACAATTATTCAACAATGTCGTGAGGACTTGTGGAGAAAGAGAACAAACTTCTGTGAAATATTTTACTAAACTTCGTTGCTTCTCAATTCTGTGTTTCTCAAACAATATAGTAGACTATTTATAGGCTATAGTTTGCCTTTCTAAAACTGCAACACTAAATAGCCATAAACCACAATTAAAACCAAACTTAATAACAAAACATAACGACTAACTCTTAACCTTTCAAAACTCCTAAAATAAATGCTAACCTTATGACTCATAAACTATCCATAACTGACAAATTTAAACACATTAAAGTAACATTTAACGTTTACTTAACAAAACTCCCCCGTAAACTTAAATGCTTCTTCCATCCTTCATGCCAATCAATTCCTTGCAGTTGTCGAGAAGTACTGTCGGTAGCGATTTCGTGAAGATATTTGCGACTTGGTCCCGACTTGCCACGTGTACTAATTCCACACTTCCTTTCTTCACATGATCTCGGATGAAGTGAAAGCGAACGTCGATGTGCTTGCTTATCTCATGATTCACCGGGTTCTTTGCCAACTCAATTACTGATTTATTGTCAACTCGTATCACAGTTGCATCGAGTTGTTGTTGCCCCAACTTGCCCAACAGATTTCTGAGCCACATCGCATGACATACACACCAAGATGCTGCCACATACTCAGCTTCACATGTCGAGAGCGTCACAATTGGTTGTTTCTTTGAAACCCAAGTAAACGTCGTGTTACCCATAAAGAACACATATCCCGACGCGCTTTTTTGATCATCTAAGTCTCCACACCAATCACTGTCAGAGTACCCAATCAACTTATAATACCCAATCAACTTATAATCATCAGACCTCGAGTAGTATACCCCGAGTGACACTGTTCCCTGAACATACCTTAGGATCCGCTTCAATGTCTTCCAATGTGAATAGACCGGCTCCTCCATGAACCGACTTACAATGCCAACACTTAACAAGAGATCCGGCCTTGTGCATGTGAGATAGCGAAGACTTCCCACCAAGCTCCGGTATTTGCTTGCATCGACTCGTTCTATTTCACCTTGAGCATTCATCTTTCTCTTGAACACCCACTTCACACTAATGGGCTGACTTCCTTTCGGCAATTCCGCTAACCCCCAAGTGTTGCTGCGGTCAATTGCTTTAATCTCCTCGTCCATGGTAGTTTGCCACAGCGATTTGTTGTCTTCTACGTCTACCTGCAAACATTTTTCTTGCATGCTTCTCAAATTCAGCTTGTACATGCGATTTCTCCCTATTCCAACTCCTGCGACCAAACACCCTTGCTTATCTTTCAAGTGTAAAATCCGGTCTTTCATAAATACCAATTAACCTTTCTCCATGAGTTGCCCTATACTCCAAATGTTGCTCTTGAGGTTTGGTACGTAATACACATCTTGGATGGACCCAACTATGCCATCCTTTTGTAAGAAACAAATCGTACCTTGACCTTTGACCTCAACCTTCGACGCATCTCCAAACAACACATGTCCAGTTTTCACCTTACGCATCTCTTTGAATAGGTGCTTGTGCCCGCACATATGGTTGCTTGCACCCGTGTCGAGGTACCACACCATGTCATTGTCGGTATTGCCTTCATTGTGTGCCATCATGAGAAGACCTTCTTTCGCCTCATCTTCTGTGGCTAGGTTGGTTGTCTCTTCCACCTTTTTCTCATCTCGGCAATCTCTTGCGAAATGTCCGATCTTGCCACAATTGTAACATTTATCCGAGTTGCAATCTTTTGCATGATGACCAATACTTGCCACACTTGTAGCACTCAATGTTGGAGTAATACGACCAACCTCCACTTCCACGCCAGTTCTGTTGGCTTGACTGTTCTTTCACCACACTCTGACCTTCTTGACCACGACCTCTACCACCACGTCCTCCATGGGCACGCCTTGTACCTCTAGAGTTTTGAGAATAGAGTGCCTTTTCGTCTTTGATTGCTGCCTTGGTTTGAAGTGCTTGCTCGAGTGTCTCCTCCTTCTTCTTCTTCTTACGTTGTTCATGTGCCTCAAGGGAACCAGCGAGCTCTTCAACAGTGAGCGTTGCTAGATCCTTTGATTCTTCTATGGCACATACGACATTCTCGAAATTGTCGGTTAAAGACCTGAAGATCTTTTCCACCACTCTCGCATCGGGCAACGCTTCTCCATTCCTGTTTAACTGGTTCACCACGGTTTGAACACGCGTGATGAAGTCGGACACACCTTCCGTCTCCTTCATCTTCATTCCTTCCAACTCGCCGCGAAGAGTTTGAAGGCAGACTTGTTTAACTCAATCGGCTCCTTTGTACACATTTGCCAAAATGTCTCACGCTTCTTTTGAAGTTGTCGCACTTGCAATCTTCTCAAAGCCCAACTCGTCAACAGCACGGAATAACATGTACAATGCTGCCTTATCTTTCGATCGCGTCTCTTTCAACGCCTTATTTTGAGCCGCCATATATCCCGCGGTAGTTACCGGTTCTTCGAAACTATCTTGAACTACCTCCCAACTATCTTGGGATCCAAGAAGAGCTTTCATTTGGATGCTCCAATTCTCGTAGTTTACCTTCGTTAGACGGGGCAACGACACCTTACTGGTCACAACCTCCATTGGCTCTGATACCAATTTGTAGGAACGCTCA